>JAPJBO010001175.1:0-62682 GCA_030068145.1 Diplonema papillatum | reverse complement strand
GGAGGCTGTCGGGGTTCCCGAGAGTAAAAAAAGAATAAAGAGACGGGTTCTCTCCCTTTTCTGTTCTTTTTGTTGTGTTGTTTTTTTCTTGTTTATTTCTGTTTGTTTCGTCCTGACACACAGGGGGTTGTCGGATGGTGATGCGGAAGACTTGAGGGGTTGTGGGGCGTGAGTCTTTGGCGGGTGAAAAAATGGGCGGCGTGAAACACACGAGACCCCGCGATTCAAGTGATTTCGGTCGTTTGCATTGATGATCGGTTGGTGACGGAACTATGGGAAAGAGCAGTTGGTTGGTGCCAGGGTGGTCACGTGTCACGGCAAGCAAACCGGCCACCTTGCAACCGAAGCTCTGGTCAAACAACGAGCTTTGCGGCAACAGGTTTTCCCCGCCCAGCCAGATAAATCCGTATGTGTCTGCTGGAATTACCCCCCCACCCGATGAATCGCAAGCATCAATATGCGCCATTGCTGGAATCGCCGAGACGCTCGGCGACGTGCAAACTTCCTTGCAAGCTACGTCGGGCGACCCATGCGACCGGTCGAACCGACTTACCAGGACGCGCGAACCAGCATGGTCCGACATACGGCATGTTGCACGAACCGCCTGTCGTTTTCCCCCTAAGCGGGAGCTCCTGTTTTTCAACCCGCATTCTCCATCTTTCGTGGACGGGACTTCTGCGCATAGGCCTAGACCACGGCTACTTGTGAGGTGGCTAGTCGGATGACGTTTGATCGGACGCGAATCCGCATGCCCCAGACCGGTCGAACCGACTTCTCCGTCAGATCAGTCTGGCTGTGGCCGAATCAGACCCTTTGTTCGAAACTCCACTCAAGTGTAGTATTGTTGGCTGAATCTGAATTTATTTGCGCCTCGGTTCTAACGAAGGCCAGCAGCCTGACTATCCAGCCCGAGTGTGGAGCCTCCTGTGTGACAAAATGGCGGCAAACGAGAAGGTTCCGACGAGAGCGCGGGAGCACGAAGGCTGCTGCGGGGTAGGAGAAGTAAGCAAGCTTAATGTGACGAGGCTCCAGTACATGACGGGAGGGCCAGACTCTATTGCTGGAGGACGAACGGGAGGCTGAGGTGTCTTGTATGTTTCGGACTATCCCGTCTGGGCGGATACGCGTTTTCTTTTTGTAGCGTTATTTGTTTGTCAACTTCTTTTGGTGAAAAGCTAGAGGGCGGGGCGCGTTGAGCGAGTAGAGGCGCGAAAGAAAATGCGTTGGTTTGTTTTGGTTGCGTGCTATCGTCGATCCCACGGACGAGCCTAGGGGCGAACAGATCGGTGCCTTTCGACTCTTTTTCTGGAGAGGAAGTTCGCTTGGGAATCCGGGGGTTCGAAGCCTGCGGGTGCCCATTGTCGAAAGAGTCCCGTTGTAGTACAGTGAATAAGTATACGTTGTGTGCTAACTACGCATTGTTGGTACGAAATGAACCTTTTCTGGCGACGTCCAAAGCTTGCCGGAAGCCTGTTCCGCTATTACGTCCCACACGCACCGAAGGCGGGTGGGCGTGGCGCTACAGCAGCGGGATTCGAAGCAGTCGGGAGGCTAGTAGAAAAGGTCAAAACGGTACTGGGTTACCCTCCGAGCGCAGTCGCTCCACGGTTTAGAGAGGGGACACGAGCTTCGTGCGTGGAGTGCAAACCGCAACCGCAGTTGGGCGCGCGCAGAACGAAAGTTGGTGCGGTGTTTGCATAATTAGACTAAAAAGTCACTATACTATATAGGACTCAGTTGCCAGGTGTGCACGTACTGCACGAATACAGGCCAACACACACCTCGGTGCAGCAGACAGGTGCAGGTCTCGGAGTGTTCCGAGTTTAAAGGATCTGGTGGTTTATGTCTCCAGTCGTCAGTAGAGGCGGGTTGGGGCTCTTTCGTTTGGGTGTGGGTATGGCTGGTACCAGTGGAACTCGTCGGTTGGGTGGTTGTTGCAGCTCTCGTTTTCTGTAACTTTACTCACACTTTTCTGTGTGTGAGGCGTGTGTCACTGTCACCCGACGTTCCCGCTGGGAAGCAGCTCCGGGTGCTTTTCGCACAGCGCCCAAATCCTGAGGAGGAGGACCCACGACGTCGCGATGCCGACGAAAAGCGAGGCGAGGACGACGACTGGGAGCGTGTCGCCCGGCTCCTTCCCGATCACGGTGGCGATCAGGGCGCAGATGAACGGGCTGCCGGACAGGACGAAGGCGGGCGAGATCCGGCGGAGGTGGTGCGCGCCGACGAGGGCGTGCAGGGCGTACAGGAAGCTGAAGTGGAACGCCAACGCGCCGCCCGGACTGTGCGGGTACACCGCCTCCACCGGCGGCGCCCGGCCGCCGGCCTCACCCGCGTCGAACGGCAGGGAGACGGTCAGAACCGGCACCGGCCCCGCCGCCACCGAAACGCTCACGCGGTAAAGACAGAGGTCGGGTCGAGAAAACGTTGGCGGTGCACACTCGCGCCATTGCAGACTAAAAAGTGGTCCCACAATACCCCATAGAATTGCTATAATCCCTGCAGGCCGGGTGTCCCGCGTACCCCAAGCACGAAGACACAAACGCAAGGGTATGCCCCAAGACACACCTCGGTGCGCATCCAGGCAGGTGCGGGTAGTTTTCTAGGACACTGTTCTGTCGTGTGTCACTGCCACCCGACGTTCCCGCTGGGGAACAGCTCCGGGTGCTTTTCGCACAGCGCCCAAATCCTGAGGAGGAGGACCCACGACGTCGCGATGCCGACGAAAAGCGAGGCGAGGACGACGACTGGGAGCGTGTCGCCCGGCTCCTTCCCGATCACGGTGGCGATCAGGGCGCAGATGAACGGGCTGCCGGACAGGACGAAGGCGAGCGAGATCCGGCGGAAGTGGTGCGCGCCGACGAGGGCGTGCAGGGCGTACAGGAAGCTGAAGTGGAACGCCAACGCGCCGCCCGGACTGTGCGGGTACACCGCCTCCACCGGCGGCGCCCGGCCGCCGGCCTCACCCGCGTCGAACGGCAGGCAGACGGTCAGAACCGACACCAGCGCCGCCACCGCCGAAACGGCCGCCGTCGCCTGCCTTTGCAGCCGGCGCAGCCGCCCCGCGACCGCACCGGCTGCCCGCCGGTCATCCCGCCCGAGCTTCGCCGGGTGGTCACTGTGGTCCCGACTGTCACACCCACCGTCCCCGCCGCTGCCGTCGGCTTCGGCTTCGTAGAGCCACGGGAAATAAACGCAACCCGCGATGCCCAGCGTCGCGCACGCCCGCACAGCCGAGGAGCACGCCAGCTCGAGCCCGGCGCCTTCCCGGCGGAGGAGGCAGAGCGCGGCCGCCAGCGTGATGCACGCCGCCGCGAAGTAAAAGGTGGAGGCCACGACGTGGAAGGCGCGCCGCTGCAGCGCTTCGAACCCGCGAACCTGCCGGTCGTTGTTAATGGTGCTGGTTTTGAGGGCTAAGGAAAAGGTACGAAATCTTGATGCGGTGGTCTCCGCTGGTCTGGTAGCTTCTGCTACCTCCAATATATTACACTCGTACTCTTCTCTCCTCACTACTGTACGTACTCTTTCGCTTTTTTGCCGGATTGGGGGGGAAAATCTTAGTTTAATGTTTAGGCAGAGCACTGCCTCTCATGCATGGTTGATGCTAGCATCAAGTCTTCTTCGAGGAAGATGTCGTCTAGGAAAGGGATGCAAAATAGAAAATAGAAAGTTGTAAAGAGGGGAGTGTACGGCTCCCAAAGTGGGGAATGAAACCTTGAGGGACTAGCCCCCTGTATTTTTTTCACCGCGGTGTTGTGTGCACCTCGTTCTTCGTCTCATGTTTCGCTCTTGAACGCAGACCAATCCAAAGTCAGAGCTCATCAGTGGGTCCTTTGGATGGGGATTTTCAGTCCTGTTCCGGTGCGAGCACAACTTGGTTTCATGTGTTTTCCTTCCTTCATTCGTTTTTTTAAAAAAAGGGGGGTTTTGGATGGGATTGTGGCTCGTAACCAACCGCCACGGGGCACTACTTTCAAGGGTTGAAAGTGTTCAAGCTCTCTCCAGGGAAACGATGTAGCCGTTTGTTGTAAACTTGACAGCACATTCTTCCCATGAGAGAAGGGACACTTGCTGGTCGTCGTAACACACCCAGACGTCGTTTTCTCGCAGCACGGTGTAGTAGTGTCCAGCTTGCACTTTCCCTGTGTGGACGATGAAGCCAGTTACTCTGTAAGTGTCTTCCCCGATCGTGATGGCTGGTTGAATGGGCGTGCGGACTTTTAGCTTTATTTCTTCGCCTGTTCTCTTCGACCGTTGGGCTCGCTTAAGAGCCACATCCATCACACTTGGGAAAACGTAGAGCTCTTTTGTGGAGCCCTCCGTTCTTCGGTGGCATGTATCGCAGTCGACGTCGGGGATACGGGTTGCCTTCTTGTTCTTCACTTTCCGTACAAGAACTTCAAGTGGTTCGGTGTAGGCTTTTTCTCTGTTCTTCAGCTCAACAAGGAGGAATGGCTCCAGTGCTGGTGCCGCTGTGTTGGATCCTCCGCATTCGAAGCAGGTCGTCAGTCGGGTGTAGGTCACCGTCGTCGGATCGTCGTCGTCACCCCTTACGCAACTTCTGATCCACGTCAGGAGTTCGTGAGCATCCCGGTGCTGGGAGTCATCGTCTGTCGTGTCAAACACGAGACTTCGGATTGTGGCCATCGAGCTGTGAATGTCGCGACCAGCGTCAAAGTCCGTAAAGAGTTTACGAACTATAAGCTGCTCTTCATTCGGGTGTTGGAGGGCTGCAAGCTGTGTCCGGAAGCTCGGCTTGCGGGCCAGAAACTGAACGCTTGCGGCGAAGAAACAGCTATTCCGAATGTTGTTTATGCCGCGCGCATGTGGGTCCGGCGGATTGGTTGCGATGGGTGCGGTGGTGGTGAAGCTCTTGGGGTCGTGTGGTGGAACACTTTTGGGAGGGCTCGGTGATTCCGGCGGAGCGGCGGGTTGTTGTGGTGCGCGAATGCCGATGAATCGCTTCTCTACGTTGGTGGGGCGTCCCTCGTCGTATGCCTTTCCGACATAGTAGTAGAAACGCGACAAGACCCGGGCATCCAGTTCGTACTTTCCGTACGTTTGCGTGACGAAAGTGTCGAACACGTGCCGGAGTTCGCGTCCAGAGAACCCTCGGTTTCGCAGTCTGTAATATACCTTCATGATCTCGACCTTGAGGTCTGGCATGTTGTTACAGATGCGGGCAGCTCGAATTAGGGCTCCTTTGAAAATGGACGTTCCAGTGTTGCGCGGAACGGTTGACTCGGCATGCGTGTACTTGATCGGGTACCACGGAAACTCTTCGCCCTTGTCGAGGACGGAAAGCCGGATGTAGTCCGTTTTGATATCCCTTTCAGCCCTGATCCGCATTCCCAGAAATACCACGTCGTCTACACCTTTCGACGTTTCTGAGTATTCCATGCCGTAGATCGCCTCCGGTGGGGGTCGAACCCCCCACGTCAGGAAGTCGTCGATGAATCTGACGCTGTCGGCGTGGGCTCTGGCCTCTTCATGGCGTCCTTCCGCGATCAGGCTGTCGATGTACAGCTTCTCACACCAGTAACAATACAGGTTGGCCAGGTCCGGGCTCGCATTGCCGCCCATCGGGATTCCTGTTACTTGTTGGTAACATCTGCCACCGTTCGTCACGAAGGTGTTTCCGACAATGAATTCGACAAGCTCCCGGATTTCTTCCACACTGTACGCCGTCATGTCTGCTGCTTCGGCGTTACTGAACTCAAACCGGTGTTTCGACCGCTGTGCCTTCAAGTCAAACCCTTTTTCCGACTTTGCGTACTCGAAAGCTTCCAACACAGCAAGCATGACATAGTCAACGATCCGTTGTTGTGGAATCTTTGTGTACATCTCCTTAAAGTCGAATGTTCGTGGGGTTTTCTTGCGCAGCCGTGCGTAGTTCGTCTTAATATGCACGGCTACGCCATCGATCGACTCTACGACGAAGAAGCGACGTATTCCCGTCTTTGCGCGCGACACTTCGTCTTTGCCTTGCAGTGTAGCCAGAACCAGTTTCAAAATGCCAGATGCTTCTTGGTGGGCCGGGGTCGTCGAAGCACGCGTTTTCGGTTGTTTTTTGTGGGCCCGTCGTTCATCTTGTACCTTCTGCTCGTCCTTCTTCTCGGCATTTCCTTTCTCCGAAACACCAGCGATGTAACGCATTCGTGGTTGGGGCTTATGCAGCTTCGGGATGCCGTACAGATACGGCAGGATGTTAGAATGCGGGAAATTGTGGGACTTGTTGAAGGCTTGGTGCTGCTGGAGGATGCTTTCAACGGAGCTGTCAAGCTGTTGATAGGTTGAGCTCTGCTGTAGCTCATTGCGCACAAGTTCCTTGTACTTCTCTTTGCAGATGAAACCGAAGTCGTGAGAGGTTTTGTCTACAGGGAGAATGACAAGATGTTCCTGGAGCTTTTTCAGCGCTCGTAGGGCGTCTCGGAGGTGGGGTTCGTCGGTGTGCGCGTTGAGTGTTCCAAGGACGGCGTCGAACTCCTGAGTCAACGTTGCAGCGAAGTGTGATTTCTCGTTCTCGCTACACTTCCCGAAGTTCAAGTCTACGAACTCTTCGACGTCATGTCGCATCGAGTCGTAGAGCGACATCGGGCTGCTTGCGACCCGATACTTTCGTCCCTTGCGGAAAAGGGACAGAAGTGCTTCGTCTGTCTTCAGGTCCGTTGCGAGTCCCAAAGCGTGTCCGTCATAGTTACTGGACACGTTGTGTTGCTGGCAAGGGCAGACCGACTCTGTTCTCACTGGTTGACTTGTCTCGTAGCTGACTTCCGTGACGTTGCAGACGAGAGTTGCCAGGGGTGGCTTGAGACGGTTGCTCACCATGAGGTTGTCGAGGACGGCTGGGTTGGGACATGCATCACGAACCCGCGTTCGGGAAAGGACGCCGGCGATTGCTGTGCGGTCTTGTGCAGGGTGTTGGTGGGTCAGTTTGAAGTAACGGCGGGGAGGTGCTGCCTTTTTGTCGGTCCGGTTCCGTATGCGCTGGCCGAGGAGTCGTTCGAGTGTCCTCACCTTTTCTGTTACGCTCTCGCCTTGAACGAAGGTTCTCATCCAGGTGCGAAGGCGTAAGGCACGGTTGGGGTGCCAGGTGGACATGTCGTATGCGCCCAGTTGGTCAAGGGGAAGCTGGATGAGGTGGTCCAGTTGCTTCCGTAGTCCCGAACAGAAGCCTGGTGAGGTATCGATCCGGAGCTCCCCATCTTGCATGCGGTGCCAGACGTTGCCATCGTTGCGTCGTTTGCGAAGGCGTTGTGGCGGGCGTTGCCGTTTCTTCTTTTTCTGTGGTCTGCGGCCAACCTTCTCCCCCTGACGCCTATTCGTCATGTTCAAGGGTGGGTTGAGCCACTTTATCCAGAAGTCCTCGATCGGAAGCGCTACCCGCGGGAAGTCTGCTGGTTGCGTGTAGAGCCGCTCCGGGACGTTCTGGACAGGGCAAGCGTAAAGCTTGCGGCCTCGTTTGCGAAGTTGTTGCGAAACACGGTTGCTCTTGGAGTTTCGGTTCTCCCAGTGCTTGGTGTTCCGCATTTCGGCGGTCTTCGACGTCTGTCCAACGTAGAGGACCGTGCCTCCTTCGTTCAGAAGCGCGTAAATCACTCCTGTTCCGTTGTCGTCGATGTTCTTCGCGTCAACCCCGCATTTCGTCCGGCCGTCCGTTACCTTCTTGCCGTACCGCTTCCAGAACAACTGGATTGCGTTCCGTCTTCGTTCCGAATGGTCGTCGTCGTTGTACGGATGGTTCCGTGTGTGGGTAAAGGCGGCGAGGAAGCGGGTGTCGTTTTGTTTTTTGCCGATCTTTTTTGTGTTTCTCTTTTTTGTGGGCGCGGTTTTTGTTTTTGTTTTTATCTTCATTTTTGTTTTCATTTTTGTTTTTTTGTTTTTTAGCCTCAGAGTCATGTGGTCGTTGGTGTTCCGATTTATTGTGGCGGCTTTTTTGTGCTCTGAAGTCTTCTTTTTTTGGGCTCTTTTGTTCGCGCTCTTTTCGTCGGTTCGTGTGACCTGGGTGCTGTTCGGCAGCCGGGTACCTTTGTTTTGGGGCTGCTTGGGGTCTGGAAAGACCTTTCTTGCAGCGGTTCTCTTCCTTTCCTTCCGTCCGTTTTGTTGGAAAACGTCCAACAAGTTCAGGCCCTTCTCGGGAGTGGCTTTGTCGGAAAATAAGACATTCGTCATCTGTCCGAATCGGAATTCCGACGATCGTCTTATCGTTCGTTCCACCAAGTTCGTCATCAAAGTAGTTAGCTTTCATGTTTTCGGACTCGGTGGTGGTTGACGACACACTCTGCCGTGATATACTATGCTTCTTAGGCACTTTAATAGGGGTTTTCGTGACGGTAAGGGGGTTTTTAATTTGGGTCTACCAACGTGTCAAGCTGACAGGTCCAAATGCGGTCCTGCGGTTTTCTTTTGTGGTCACACGGCAAGGGGCCATCGTGTGGTTGCAACATCCATTTGTTCGGTAGGGTTTCGGGTTTGTTGTTGCCCGGGGTTCTGGTATCCCTGGCTTCGCATCACTAGGTGTGGATGACACCTGCGTCGTTCTGTGTACCCTGGGGTTGTGGGTGAGTGGGGGTGTGGGGATTTTTTTAGCTTGGGGGAATCGGTAAAGCTGGGCTGGTTGCTTCCATCGTCACTTTTAACTGGCTGCCCCAACGGAAGCCAAGGCGAGAGTTCGGCACACGGTCAGCTCATGTCGTTTCCATTCCAAGCTGGGTGGGGAGAAGTGGGTTGCAGGAAGGCAGCTAACCTTCCTCTCTGGCGCGGGGTCGTGGGGCGGGGTTTAAATAAAACTTTTACTTTGCTGGGGACCGGTGTGTTCGGCGCTCGGAAGCGTTGCTCGGGCCGGCCACAGGCCCAACAAAGGGATGCGGGGTTTGCTTCCGCGTATCAGTCACCGTTGCTGCAGAGAAGCGTTGGGACGTCACATTCTGCATCCGATGGGTGGGACAGGGGAAAGGCTGGGTGTGTAGCTTTCCGATTGACCACCCGGAAGACTGTTCTTGTTGGGTTTGAAGGAGGGAAGAGAATGACTGGCAGTCGACCTTTTCCCGCGTAGACAACGCGGTCCTTTCCATAACTCGCCTTATTTTGTGAGTTCGGTGGTGGGGTGTCTGTCAGCCCGGTGCTATTTGTATCTAATACCCCTTGCCGGGGCTGCCTTGTTGCAGTCGGTAGAGGTTGTCCTATCTTTGTAGGCTGTTGGTTATTCCCATGTTCTCTGAGAATCGATGTCTTCTCCGTTTGGAGAGCAGAGTGAGACCTGTGCCCTCAGAGGGCCGGCAGACTCTGTCGGGGGGAAAATCTTAGTTTAATGTTTAGGCAGAGCACTGCCTCTCATGCATGGTTGATGCTAGCATCAAGTCTTCTTCGAGGAAGATGTCGTCTAGGAAAGGGATGCAAAATAGAAAATAGAAAGTTGTAAAGAGGGGAGTGTACGGCTCCCAAAGTGGGGAATGAAACCTTGAGGGACTAGCCCCCTGTATTTTTTTCACCGCGGTGTTGTGTGCACCTCGTTCTTCGTCTCATGTTTCGCTCTTGAACGCAGACCAATCCAAAGTCAGAGCTCATCAGTGGGTCCTTTGGATGGGGATTTTCAGTCCTGTTCCGGTGCGAGCACAACTTGGTTTCATGTGTTTTCCTTCCTTCATTCGGTTTTTTTAAAAAAAAAGGGGGGGGGATCTTATTTTCGTGTTCAGGCGCTACTTGCCGCTCGTGCATGTTTGCTGATACTGGCGTCAAATCTTCTTCGCGGGAATGCAGAGTTTTGTTTTCACTGGTTCTTCTTTCTTTCGTTGTCGACAACCTTTTTATTTACCATGGTACTGTTGGAATTTTGGTACCGTCGAGTAGTTCTTCGGGTGGAAAATGTTTCTTGGGTTTGAGGGGGGAAAATCTTAGTTTCGTGTTCAGGCGCTACTTGCCTTTCATGTGTTTGATGCTAGCATCAAGTCTTCTTCGCGGAATGCAGAGTCTTATTTTCTGTTCTTTTCTTTCTTTCGTTGTCGACAACTTCTTTTTTCTCCTTCTACTTTCTTTACCATGGTTTTTTGGACTTTCTGGTGCCGTGGAGTAGTTCTTCTTTCTCTATGCCGCCCACGTCGATGTTCGTTTAGCATTGAGTTCTTTTAAGTACATGAACCACATGGATTAGCATGCACTGCCTTGAAAGTCAGGTTATCGGATGACGTCGTCACCTGCCATTGCGTCGTCAAGGTCGAGCATTTGTGGAGCTAGCGGGGTTTGGCTTTCTTGCGATTCCAGAGACTGAGTCGGCGAGTACGAGGGCGGGCACGTGTGTCCGTTTTTCACTTTCGAGGGCATTGGTGTGCCCGTGGTCCCCGGTCGTTTCTGAGAGCTGCTTGCCCTCGGTACCTTCTTCTTCCTTCGTTGCACCCCTGAGTCGGGGGTGGTCGCCTTCGTCTTCTTCCGCTTGCGGCCGGCGATCAGGCCTTCCTTCGGGGTGCCGAGCACCCTCTTCTTCAGCGCTGGTCGTTCGCTGGTTCCTGGCGTTGGTGGCGGCCTCTTGGTCGCCCGTCCGGTCGTCGCCGTCTCCTTTTTAGTTGCCGCGAGCGGCGCTCGCGCCGCTCGCGCCGCTCGCTTTCCTACTGGCGTTTCCCGCTGTACACCCACCTGGGTGGGTGAGGAGGGCCTCTTCTTCTTGTTGCGTCCGGGGGTTGACTCGACGTTCGGCTTGTTGGACTGGTGGTGGCCGCGGCTGCAACATGCCGCCGGTCGCCTCTGCGTCAGCGTAGGGAGCCTTTTGCACTCTTGGCAGGTCCCTCTGCCATGCGTGCGGCAGGCATGATGCCCGCTGCGGCAACACGCCGCCGCCGTCTTGCACTCGCCGCACTTCGTCGTGCTGTGCTCTGTGCACACCGCGATCGGCTGCCCATCGTTCGCGTGGTGATGGTGCCGGCAGCACATCTCTACCGTGGGAACGTCCCTTCGGACGAGTGCTCTGCACGCCTCACACTTCCCTTTGTGATGGGTCGCGCACGTGACGAGTGCCTTCTCTATACCGACACCCGGCATATGCACGGGGTCTGGGTGCAGTTGTGGTGGGGCAGGCAGGGCCCACCTCGCCGCTCTCCCGATCGTCCAGTCAGGGTACGTCGGGCACTGCGTCCCTACATCGCTTCCTTTTACTTGTTCCTCAAGTATCGTCCCCGTGTGTGCCTCGCGAAAGCGTGGCCTGGGCCGTATACCCGATATCCCCGTGATGCCCATGAACGACAGCGACGTCGTCGGGCACACCCTCTCTCCTCTCATGCAGCTTCCCAGCCCTTGCTGTGCCGCCAACTTGTCCAACGCGCTCATCATGCAGCGCAGGACGTTTCCCCGTTCTCTCACCCCCTTCGGCGCATTCCCGTGCAGCGGCATGCTGAGGCCCGAGAAGAGCTCAAAGTCGATCGCAAGCTCCAGCATTGACGCCTGCCCGTTCTCGGTCCATTGCATGTCCGACAGCCACGCTACCAACGCATAAAACGTCGGTAGTCCCCAGGTCTTGTTCCGCTCCCACGTCCATGCCGGGGCAATCCGCGCGAAGGGGTGGTCAAATTTCTCGGCAGGCATCGCATTCGCTCTCGACCAGGGGGTCGTGGGGTTCCTGGCCACCCAGGCACGTGCTTCGAGCCCAGCCCGTTCCGCAAGGATTTCAGCCATCATCTCCTGGAGCCGCCTCGAGAATTGGGCATTCTCGGGTACTACCACACCGTGTTCCAGCGTGCATCTGGGCCAGTCGGCCCGGTTGGCTGCCATCAGCTCGGCATGTGCCTCTCGTCGCCGTATGTGCGAGTACGCTCCGCAGTCCCAGAATACGTGTTTCTCGTCCTCGGTGTCGCCGCTTCCACAGTGCTTGCAGCTGGGCGCCTGCGGCTCAGCTCCGGCCTGCCTCATCCGCGACGTGTACTCAGCCGTGTTCACCCCCCCCGCCAACGCTACACGTATAAGCCTCGCGGTGTGCGCGGGACATTCACGCATCCTCCAGAAGGAGTTCGTCCGCTCCAGGTCGGCTCTCTGTATGCCCTCGAATCCCGGCCGCCTCGCCACCAGTCGGGACCACGTCTTCGCCCTCAAGTCCGCCCTAACTTCATGTCCCCTCTTCGAAGGTGCCGAGGTTAACGGGTCATACGTTGCTCCATTCCTCAGCGTGCGAGACAGGGGCCCGGGTCCCCATACGTGTCCACACTCCTCCATGCTCCTCATCGCCAGTCCAACTGGCCCCAGGGGTAGGTCCCCCTCGGCGTATCTTCCCCGGATGCTCTCCATCAGAGGCAGCAGTCGTGGCAACCTCTCGCACGCCGCGTAAAACGCTGTCGTCACCCTATATGCTAGGCATGTACCGGGATCCGTCAGGTGGCCCTTCTCCTGAAAGTTTAGGACCATCTCCCTCGCGCGCTTCGGGTTGGATCCACCCCAGATCAGTCCCATCACCGACGTCGTCAGCCGTTTCATCGCCACCTTCGATACCGGCGCGAAAGAGCAGCCTGACAGCGCCGCCGGTAGCACATTCGACTGCACAATCCGGACCCGCTTTTCGTACCGGAACGGCGCATGGCGGAGGCCTTCCGCCAGGGCAGCCGCCTTCTCCACCCTCTCCGAGTCGGACCTTTCCGTCCTATTCTTCGCCGTCGAGACTAGGACCCCGAGGCACTTGACGGATTTGCTAAACCGCAGCAGCGCATCCACGCTGCGGAGTTTGAGAGTCGACTGATGCCTACGTCTCGTCGAGAACGCGACCGTCTTCTGGAGGTTTAGCTCCATCCCGGTGAGTGTGCAGAACTCGTCTACTACGTCCACTCCCTTTTGCAGGGCGGCCTCCGACAGCCTGGACAGCAGTGTGGCGTCGTCCGCGTATGACTTTGGACTCACACCCTTCGCTTCTTTCTTGACCGCTTTCATCACTACCGACAGCAGGGCATTGATGAGTATGACGGATACAGGGCACCCTTGAAGGATACCGTTGGTCACACTGAACTCCCTGCCCACCCCTAATGGTAGCTTGAAGCGTCTCGCGAGCAGTCTGTAGATAGCCCTCAGCGGCTTGAGAACCCGATTCGTTTAGCATTGAGTTCTTTTAAGTACATGAACCACGTTCTTCGTTTAGCAGCGGCTGCCGAATCATGCCGTGGCACCGTCCCTTTGTGCGTCTGCTTCGCAGAAAAAGTGTGGGAAAGGAGTCCAGGACTCCGTGGTTTGAAAACATACGGTATGGTTCCACTTCCTCCTTCCTTCGTCGGTTCTTCTTTAAAAAAAGGGGGTTTTCAAAGTGTGTTGTGGCTCGTAACCAACCGCCACGGGGCACTACTTCCACCAGGTGAAAGTGTTTACGCTTTCTCGAGAGAGATGATGTAGCCATTCGTTGTGAATCTTCTGGCACATTCCTCCCATGAGAGTACGAATACCTGCTGGTCGTCGAAGCACACCCATTCGTCATTTTCCTCTAGCACGGATAGTAATGACCCGCCGTCGCTCTTCCGGTGTGGATGATGAAGCCATTTACCGTGTAGGAGTCTTCCCCGATCAGAATGGTTGGTCGAATCGGGGTGCGGGCTGGTATTTTGATGTCTTCGCGTGTTTTTTCGACAGCTGTGCTCGTTGCAGTACTAAACCCCCCCCCTGCATATAATTTACATCCGCATATAATTTACATACCGTATATAATTTACATTTTACGCCAAACTCGCATATAATTTACATTTTTCTACAATTTACATACGGTTTTTTCATTTTTCCCGGGGACAAACAAGCCATGCTCAAGTGTACCAGGGAAGGTCAGCAGGTGTGGCAGCTGTGCCTTCGTGTTTCAGCTCCACGTCTCTCTAAGATGCGCATCGGAGTGAAGTCAGAACAAAGGGGGGAACACTGCAGAAAGACTTTCCATTGCTGACTCAAAAACGAGGGGTGATGATGATGTTCTCGCTTTTTAAAAATAGAAGAAGGACGGCTCCAAAGTCTTGAAAGGAAAAAGGCTGCTACTGTTGTGAGCCGGGGTTGGGCTGTGAAGCCTCTGCTTTCACCTCTGTTTTCACCTGGGTAAACATTGTGATCTTCTGCACCCCTGGGGGAAGCGGCTTTTTGTGTTTGCCCTTGGGCGCATCCCGAGCGGAAGCGGCAGCCATTTGCCGGCCCTTTTCTTCCGCTTCCTTGATTTTCTTTTCCAGTCTCTCCTTGTGGTCTTCCGTGTCAGCTGGGGGCGGGGCAACGAAGGTGTAACCGGGATCAATACCTCTGATACGTGTTTCAGGGTGCGTTGGGCCGTGGTATCCCAAGCGGTCAAAAGCCTGAGTCACTCCTGTTGTGGCATTAAGTGTGGCCTCAGCTACCAACTTTGCAAGCAGGCTTCTTTTTTGCTTGGCGGTGAGCTTCTTTTCGCTGTGTTCTTCAAACGCCTTTGCATGACGGGAGCGGTAAGACGCTGCAAAGAACACGTCTACCCATTGCAGCCAGCTCGTCATTCCTGCCGGTATGACTGCAACGGGTAGACGGCTGCTGAAAAAGGAGGTGAGAGAAGCAGAGGTGAGGTGGGACGTTGCGCAATCCAGGATTACCAATGTAGTCGCGCAACCTGCCTTTTCACACCATTTCTTCACGTGAGGCACGACGTGGTTTACCATTGTCTCGCTGTTCACCACGCCCTTCGGGGTCCAAATGACCTTGACCCGGGTGTCGTACTTCTCCTGCTTAATGGAGTCGCGGCGAGGTTGGCCCTTGAGCATGAGAATGGGTGGGACGTGGAATGGGGAAAAGTCAGGGCCACCTTTTTTTGTTGCTGCAAAGGCAAGGAGCGTTGCGGACCTCTTGCTGGCATTGGCATCGTGGTTGACACGAACATCCTTGTCGCCAATGGCGGCGACGGTTTTGATTTTCCCCATGCTACCCGAAAGGGAGCACGGGACTTCGTCCATGTTGAGGACACCGTCGACATGGGGGAGAACGTGGTGGAGGTGTGTGTGGAACACCTGTGCTTTCGCACAGATGTCATCCCGCGTAAAGGGGGTCTGCTTCTGCACCACTTTGACTCGAAAGCGGTTCCTGCTCAGGAAGTTTCGCAGGTACGTTGTGGAGACACTCCTCACGTTCCTGCAGAGGGCAGACACCTCATCGTCCTGGAGGAGAGCCTCCGCTTGCGTCTTCAACGTCTGCAGTGTCACTTTCCGATTGTCTTTGCGCTTCTCTACGACAAACACCTTCAGGCATGCCTCAACAAGCGGGAAGAGCGTCTTCCTGTGCCTCATTCTGCGCTTCACGCGTAGAGAGCCGCTACCCCTGGACGATGTCACAGCCTTCCGGAAGCTTTCAACCTGGCTGCGGTTGTGGATGGTTGTGGCACCGTTGTCCACGTTTTCCTTTGCCCAACTCCGCAGCGAGCTCATCACCTCACGACTCTGCGAATTCGGGTTCTTCCTTGTTGCCTCTGGCTTTGCCGCCTCCCTCTCCGCCACTGCGACCACCAGTTCGTCGAACTTCCGGACAATCTTGCCCTTGGACTCGAGGCATGTTGTTCTCCTGTTCGCCCTCTTAGCAACCCCACGTTCCAGCTTCACCTTCTTTGCAGCAGGCGGTGCACCACCCTCTTCCTCCGGGTCCCCATCACCAGAGTCGCTCTCCTCAGCTTTATTCCCATCTTCGTCTTCCTTGCCTTCACCTTCCTCGTCTGTGCCGTCGTCGTCTCCGCCGGCGAACGAAGCCACGTCACCGTCGGAGCCCCCGTCTGTGCTTACAGCCCCGGGATCGTCTTCAAGCTCGGAGAACTCGCTTCCACTTTCGGACCCGACAACAACGAACTCGCTTGCCTCATTCTGGAGACGCAGCTCCTCCAAGGCTGCTGTCTGCAGTGCCTTTAGTTCAGCCATCCCCGCCCCTTTGTGCGGTGTTCTAGCCCTGTAAGGGGTCTGTGTAAGCGCCTCGTAATGTAAATTATATACACCACGAAGTGAATCTCGCGTATTATTTACATAGGGGCCCAAACTCGTGTATAATTTACATACCGTATATAATTTACATTTTTTGGACCCCAAAAATGTAAATTATATGCGAGAGGGGGGTTTACATCCATTTGGTTTGGAAATGTGTAATACTCCTTCGTGAGTCCAACGGTCCTTTTGTTGCAGGTGCTACAGGGGAAGTCGTCCACTTTGGTTGCTCTCTTGTTTTTCACTTTCTTTATCAGATCCTCTACTGACTCGGTGTAGGGCTTCTCCCTGTTTTTGAGCTCAACCATCAGGAACGGTTCTGACGCCGGCAGTGCTCGTGAAGACTCTTCGCATGTTGTACACGTTGTCAGTCGGGAGTATGTCACCGTCGCTTGGTCGTCGTCGTCGTCCGTTACGCAAGAGCGTATCCACGTCAACAGTTCGTGCACGTCCCGCTGCGCGGAGTCGTCTGTCGTCGTGTCGAACACAAGGCTTCGAAGTGTGGCCATTGTTCCGTGGATGTCACGGCCTGCGTCGAAATCCGTGAACAGCTGCTGCACCTTCACTGGTTGGTGTTCGGGTGCGAAAGGCCTGCGAGCTGCAGTCGGAAGGAAGTCCTTCGCGCCAGGAACTGAACGCTGGCGGCAAAGAAACATGAGTTGCGGATGTTCCTTATGCCGTTGCGTCCAGGTGGGTTTGTTGGCTTCGTCGCAAGGTGCGTAGTGCTGGTGGGTTCGGGTTTGTGCGGCGACGTTTTCTGCGGCGAGGTTCTCCCGGGTGGAGGTCTCGGTGAACCATCGGGTGGTTGCGGTGACCGGATGCTGATGTACGGTTTCTCTTCATTGGTCGGGCGGGGGGGGGGGGGGGATGTGTGATGCTGGGATCAAGACTTTTACGATGTGACAGGCCACCTTCATCCTGGTGCACGTTTCGACAACTGGCACAGACGCTTTTCGTGTGTTACGAAAGAAGAGCAACCGCCTCTCTCTCTCATGCGGAGTTTTTTGTTCTTGACAAAATGCATTTGTTGGACACAAAAAGAGAAGGCGCTCAGTAATCTACAGCCTCTGCAACACAAGCGGTGCTTACGGGCAACTATCTGAGATTTCGGTCACTCGGATATTCCCTATCCCTTCCACGATTCTTGCGGGAGCCCGCAACACCTGTTCGCATCGGAGGAAGGGAAATACTCGAGGACTGCCTTAAGCTCATTTCGAAGGAGGGGAGAAAACAATACATCTACGAAGTAAAGTGGGTCGTTTTTGTTGAACGCTTACGCCCGCCACTAAACCCAGATTTACCTGTGTTTCGTGTGGGCTACAGCACATTTACCTCCTTTGATCTTGGAATACTGTTGCGATAGTGGGGAGTCACCGGCATGCCGATGAGCACCATGCTACCTCCGTTGATCTTTCGCAACTGGCAGTCTTGCGATCCATCGTGGGAATTCCACAAAGGCAAACGAACGCTCTCCAGGAATATATCGGTTGGCCGGGTAGGAATTTCTTTTCCCTCCCTCCACCCCTTTGCACATGTTGCCGTGTGGCATTCGTCCCCCTCGTGCGAGGGAGCATCATTGAGTTCGTGTCCGCTGCATTAGTGGCGAGATCCGGGTGCGCTGGGTTCCCACCCTCCGTCCCCCGTGACCTCCTGGGCGTGGCTATCTCGGGGGGGTTACCCCAACGGAAGTGATTTCTCCCCTTTTCCCCTTTGTCCTGAGCTGGAAAGACAGAAGCATGTGCCCACGGGAGAATTCTCCTCAAGCATTTCCTACAAAGCAGGTGCGTATACAAAAAAGAAAGTCCGCAGAAATGATCGCACACCTTGCCGACTTCAGCGAGCCTCCGGTTGTGCAGGAGCTGGACGGAGAAGAGAACGGCCCCGTGGGCACCGCCGACGCTGGCGGCAACACCGGCCGAGTAGAGGCCGCCGCCTTCGTGCCGGGCCGGGATGAGCAAAGCTTCGAACCACCACGCGAGCACGTGCGCCGTGCACAGAGCGTCGAGCACGAGCTTCCCGACGGGTGCCAACCGCTCCAGCCGGGGCGGCTCGCAGCCGGCGACGGAGGGCACCGCGCAGAACCTCGGCGGTATCTTCCGAAGAAGCGCGTCCTCCCCGCCGGGCGACCCCGAACGGCGCCCCGCAGCGGAGCGCACGGGCGCCGGATCTTCCTCCTCGGCGCCTCTGCCGTCGGCGCCCCGCCGCCCGTTCTCGGAGAGAGCGTGTTCGCTTGCCGAATCTCCGCCGCGGGTAGCGGCGCGTTCGAAGCGACTCTCGTCGCGGCATTCGCGCGTGCGGCAGCCTAGCGTAATCTCCGCCGCGGCGCGTCCAAAGCGGCGCTCGTCGTGGTATTCGCGTGCGCGGCAGGCGCAGACGCGACCGTCCGCCGGGGACGCCGGCCGCAGCGGGTCCGCGTGCGTTCGGGCCGCAGCCCGAGGCCCGCCGGCCGACCCCGAACGGCACTCCGCAGCGGCGCCTTTGTCACCGGAGCCCGGCTGCCCGTCTTCGCCGCCGTTCTTGGACAGAGCTGATTCGTCTGCCGCATACCCGCCGCGGTCAACGCAACGCTCGTCGTGGTGTTCGCGTGTGCGGCAGACGCAGACACGCCCGCCCGCTGGGGCAGCCGGCTGCAGCTCGGCGCTCTGCTGCCCGTCTTCGCCGCCGTTCTTGGACAGAGCTGATTCGTCTGCCGCATACCCGCCGCGGTCAACGCAACGCTCGTCGTGGTGTTCGCGTGTGCGGCAGACGCAGACACGCCCGCCCGCTGGGGCAGCCGGCTGCAGCTCGGCGCTCTGCTGCCCGTCTTCGCCGCCGTTTTTGGACAGAACCGGTTCGTCTGCCGAATGTCCGCCGCGGGTAGCGGCGCGTTCAAAGCGACTCTCGTCGTGGCATTCGCGCGTGCGGCAGCCGCAGACACGACCGTCCGCAGGGGACGCCGGCTGCAGCTCGGCGCCCTGCTGGTCCGCCCGGACGGCCCCCGCCGCGGGAGGCTGGCGGCCCGGCTTGGCCCCAGGGGCTGCCGACGCGGCGGGTTGACCTTCGGTGCATTCGCCGTCTCCACCGGCGCCGGCAGGGTCGGTGAGGTCGTTGCCTGGGGCCGCGAGCGGGCTTGGCTGCGCCTTGAGGAATTCGCCGAGGGACTGGCTGCTGCCGGACTTGGTGTCCATTTCGACGGAGTCTTCCTCGTCCCAGTCGTTGGGGACCAGCTCGAAGCCGAACGGCCTGCCAGCACCCCGCGGAAACGTGCAGCGTGACTGGCGCAGCTTGAGGCCCACGGACGCGACCAGTGCGACGGAAGCCAGGTTCGCGAAGGCAAGGGCCCACGATGTGTAGACGGACACGGACCAGTCGCGACGGGCGGTCTGCTCCGCTGCCTGCGCAGCGTGCGCCACGCAGGAACCGAGCCCGACCAGCACGAACGCCCAACACGCGGGTTCCAACTGCTTGACCACGCCGAAGAGAGCCATGGCTATCGACACCGCTTCGTGCCCAGCTTGCCCTATCGACGCCGCTCCCGACTCAATCCACGCAGGTAGCGCCACAGCCTCGGCGGCAGAATGCCTGCTTTCCCATGCTCGAAGAAGCGCGCAGGCGACGGACCCTGCCAGGAGCCCTGTTGCTACGGTCCAAAACGCCAGGCGAGACCTGCAGGTGCAACATTACGTTTTGCCACACGAAGAGACAAGATAACCGGTAGGAAGATGCCTCATCCTACCGGTATGCGGTGGTACATAAATGTGTACGGTATGCGTTGGAGACAGGGAGGTTTCGCAGATCCACCTTTTTAGAGTTAAAGTTCGCTTGAGACTCCGGGGGTTTAGGGTCTCCATGTGACCGTTCATGAATGGGTTCTCTTATTATTCTTTTTCGCATCGCCTTCGCACTCTGCTGAATGGGGCTCGTGCACCCATGTACACTGAGTGCTCACTCGGCACATCCATGCCGTGTATGCATCCTGCTACTCGCTAGCGCCAGCGCAATGTGCACCAGCCCGGCGTATTGAACTCTCTTGCTGACCGCCGGGAACACCCCAGCAGACACCTGCTACAAGGTGCATGAACAGGGTGCTCTGAAATGGTGTTCTGGCTGTGTTCTGACACGGTGGTGTTCTGGCTGTGTTCTGACACGGCGATTCGGCATGGTGTTTTTGGTGTGGTGCACAAGGTCAAGACCTGTGTTTCATCAGCCTCCACTGAGCCAGCAGAATCTCATACGGTTGGTTACGGTGCTTGCAGTTTTTTGTTTTAAGAGTAGCCTTGAGATGCTACCACAAACCATCTGCCTTTTGGGTTCCTGTAATCCACTTTTTGTCTCTGCACACGGGTGAGAAGTTTCCCCCTGTAGCAGTGGGGCAACCAGGTTTTGAAGGCTCAGACACCTTGGCAAGGATTTCTGCAACACGTGTCTCTGCATGGCAGGTTTCAGCAGGAGGGGTGTTCTGATGGGCTAGCGCACACCTGAGACAGTTTTGCGGGGGCAGCAAGCTTTCGTGATCGTCGTCGCCGGGTTGAGCCACCAGCCAGAGCCGCACCCACGACGCGGCGAAGACGGCGTTCAGGGTGAATTGGGCCGAAAAGCAAGCCGCCGCGAGCGATACGCTGCCCTGAAAGAAGGCCTCCAGCGCCGTGGCAGCGCAAGCGGTGCCCGTGAGGACGAGGTAGGCCGCGGCTGTGAGGGCCCAAACCCGGTTGCGAGACGCGCAGTACAACCCCGTGACGCCGAGGGTGAGTAGTGCGTGAAACGCGGTCCGGAGGATCAACTGCCCGCGGAGAAGCAGAGGCCGCGAGCCTCCGCTCGCCGTCTGCAGCGGCTCGTCGTTCACGACCAGAATCGCCGCATTGCCCATATACGACACAGCGACCGCCCCGGCCAGCACTAGGATCTGCTGCCGGCGGATCCTCGCCTTGGGTATCTGCCGACGCTGCCTACCCAGCCCCTCCATCGAGCCCGCCCACCGACTCGGCCAGACCTTTATATCCGGTTCAACCACTTAAGGACGGAGGGGGGATGCTTAATCTGGGAAAAGGGGGGGTCCATGGCAAACCGCAGGTACCCGTAGAGAGCTCGGAGCAGGTCTTCTGCCCGATGACGGACGCATTTTCAAAGATTTGTGTCAAATATTTCCTAAAAAGGCAAACGGCGACCTCTTTCGACCGTTCTTTGGCCTCTCACCCGAGCTTGACACCCGCGAACTTTCTTGAAGTAACTACCAATACAGCTGTACTAAGTGGCGGGGTTTCCCCGGCGGTTGGTTGCTCCCCTTCCAAGCCATTGGACAGGCGCACTCGTACAGCAGCGACGATCGGGTGATCGGCTCGCCCGTGCGATGCTTTGGCTGTTGATAGAGCCCCACCCAGGTAGACCAGTAGTCCTCACTCTCGGGTCATAGGGCTGTGCCCGTGACGAGCTACGTTTGGCTGCTCACTTTTGATGACAGGGACACGACGTTCTGTTCATCACAAGCCGAACACAGGTTCCTCTCTCAAGAAAACGCCGCCCTAGAACAGCGGTAAAGCCGAAGCGAAGGTTCTACCGTAAGTATAGTTCTTAATATGGTTGGTTCTCTTCTGTTTTCGTTCTCTGTTGGGGGTTTTTCTATGTTCTTTGGAGGGGGGATTGCAAGAACGTGATGGGTATGTGCTCAACACCGCACTGGTCCCGTCTGCGCCGTGTTTCGGTCCTTTAAGCCATCATCAGCGTGGAACCTGAGTGTCTGCAGACAGGACTGCGGTGTGAGTCTGGTTTGTCAGGCGGCTGTTCGTAGCTCGTCACAGCCAGGACCACCCGTGCTACTAGAGCACAGGCGAATCCGTCACGGGGAGAAGGCCCCTACAACCGTGTCTGAGCAATCAGCTAAAAAACTCAGGGCACTCGCCCTGATTGTGACTGCGACTCGCTAGGCAGCACTGACTTGTCTTCTTTTTACGGTGGCAATCTGCGAAGTAAACTCCGCAGAGCACAGTGGACATGGGGTTGCCGTGTGCAGCACCAATGGTTGTTCTTGGAGGGGTGGGGTGGGCCAGCGCTCGTTAAGGATCAGCCACTTTGGCCGGATGGCCGGATAAACCAGACCCCCCCCACCCTCCCCCCCCCCCCCCTCTACAGTGCAGTTGCCTTGGAGGCTGGGTGGTCAAATTCTCTAAGGTGAAATGGTCAAAATTCCCTGCCAAAAGTGGGCCCACAAAAATTTTCCAAAGTGTGGTATTTGGGGTATTTGGGGCAAAAAAAAATTTTTTTTTCTGACCGCCCACCGTGGTGACCACCTTAGAGTGTGACAGGTAGCGTCTCCCCCCTCCACAGTGAAAATAGCCTGAGGGGGGGGGGGGGGGGGGGGGGGGTGTGGGGTTCGTTTACTTTTGGAAGGTTCGTTTCTAGTTTTGGAATCGGTTCGTTTACTTTTGGAAACTTCGTTTCTAGTTTTGGAATCGGTTCGTTTACTTTTGGAATCGGTTCGTTTACTTTTGGAATCGGTTCGTTTACTTTTGGAATCGGTTCGTTTACTTTTGGAAACTTCGTTTCTAGTTTTGGAATCGGTTCGTTTACTTTTGGAATCGGTTCGTTTACTTTTGGAATCGCTTCGTTTACTTTTGGAAGTGGTTCGTTTACTTTTTCGAAAAGTTACGAACCACTTCCAAAACTAGAAACGAACCGATTCCAAAACTAGAAACGAACCTCTTCCAAAACTAAAACGAGATCGGCCGAAATTCCAAGGGAATCGTGTCAAAAATCGACTGCGACCACCAGAAACGAACCTTTCCAAAACTAGAAACGAACCTTCCAAAACTAGTTTCGAACCTTCCAAAACTAGAAACGAACCTTCCAAAACTAGAAGCGAACCTTCCAAGACTAGAAACGAACCTGCGAAGAGGGTCGAAAGAGTTCCCCCCAAAAAAAAGACGCCAGATACGCAAACTCTTTCGAACGCTGCACACGGGTATCCTTCAAGTGACCTCTAACTATCTGTTGCATACGCGTATCCGGATCTGAAAGCCGAAGACTTCGTAACACTTTACCGCAACCGAAGTCGCGAACCGGGTTCGGCTTGCACTGCAAAAGCAGCATAATTGTGTCTTGCGCCCGAGCGCGGAAATCCGCCACCCGCCATTCGGCTAGAGTGCAAGAACACAATTGCGAAGCGTACTACAAACGGATAGTGTTACAAAGGCGAACGAATCATGCGAGAACCTATGGAGGGGCCCCTCGACAGCTTTCAGAACACGGCATAGTAAGTCAAGAGTCGGATAAGCGTGTGCACATTCTACTCCCGTTTGATCTGCATTTTCCACCTTTGCCCCCCTTTCTTTGATCTGCTGTGTGTATTTGCGGACAATTTTATGTCATCCGGTTATCGTGTATGCTAATAGCCGCTAGGATAGAAAGAATTTAGTTAGTTATAAGAATGCAGTGTTAATAGTCTAAAATAGCTACAATGCTTGTTTCGATCCAGTACACAACCAGCTAGCATCCATCAGAAATATTCCTCCGACCCAGGGTCACTCAACAGCTCGCAACGGCCTTGCAGCATGCGCCCAGGCCTTGTGACCCTGGGTGGCGTTTTCCCCCTTTTTTTTGTGTTTCCGGCGACGTTCGCTCAGTCGGAAACACAATTTTTTTTTAGACTTTTTTTTGAGAGGCCAGCCGGGGTTTTTAAGGGGGTTGGCCCCGGCTGCTGCGAGGGAGGTGAAGGGTGCCGGTCTGGCAAGGTGGGTGCGTCGTGGTGTGTCATCTCTGCTTGGGCCAGTCTCTGTGGCACTCCCTTCCTGTGCCTGGGTGCTTGGCATGGGCGCTGGTGTCTGTGGGACAGGCGCAGGGGTGACTGGTGATGGTGGGATGACAGGCGCTGGTGTGATTGGTGATGGTTGTGGTGTGACAACAGGCGCGGGGGTGACTGGCGATGGTGCAGGTGGAGGTGGTGGAACGACCGGATCAGGCATGGGCGGTGGCGTTTCGAAGACAGGGGGCGGTCCGAGTGCGGCTGGCAGGCCGGCGTTGTTGCGCGCAGCATTTGTCATTATGTCCGATTTCATGATCTGAAATTCAGACTCGCTCACGTAACCCGCCTGCTTCAACTCCACGAGCCGAAGCAAAGCCTCCATTGAAGAAGTGGACATCTTGTTTCCTTTTTGGGGTGAGACTAGATTTCGTTTTCATGCTTAAAGGCTTCGTACCGGATCGAAACAAGGAATATGCAATTAGTACAAGCTGAATGAGTTCCACTAGGCATTCATCTTTCAACAATCGACTATATCACGACGCAAGTTAGAGACAGGTCATGGGTTATGTCGCACACAAAGTAAATATGGTTCGGTTCGAAGTTCGAAAGGAAGGGCCGATAGTCATTCATTGGAAAAACTCAGGTAAAATGGAAAGAACCGCGTAGTTTTGTTTTATTCGAACGATATGAATCCAGCCGACTCTTCCCGGCTACTCGTGCCCTTCCTCGGCACAAAACGGAAGAGCGAAGATTCCGATTCCTTTTCAATTTACGAATGTCAGTAACAGCAGCAGATGCAACCGACGGGTTCACGACAAAACGGGAGTCCAACCAAGCGAAGGGTTGGCATAGTGACACTCATTTGACAAGACATCGGCTAGCTCTGTGTGTGTGTGAAAATTTGGAAAAACATAGCAATAATGGATTTGGCAAAAAATGGCCAAAAAAAAAAATCTGCCAAAAATGGCCAGAATCGGAAAAATGGCAAAAATGGCCAAAATTTGGAAAATTTGGCAAAATGGCCAAAATTTGGAAAACTTGGCCAAAATGGCCAAAATCTGGAAAATTTGGCCAAGATGGCCAAAATCCGGTAAAAATGGCCAAAATCTGGAAAATTTGGCAAAAATGGCCAAAATCTGGCAAATATGGCCAAAATCTGAAAAGTATGGAAATTGTGGAAAACTGTGGTAACTCCTGCAAAAACAGCCAAAAGTGAACGAACCGATTCCAAAAGTAAACGAACCGATTCCAAAAGTAAACGAACCGATTCCAAAAGTAAACGAAGCGATTCCAAAAGTAAACGAACCGATTCCAAAAGTAAACGAACCGATTCCAAAACTAGAAACGAAGTTTCCAAAAGTAAACGAACCGATTCCAAAAGTAAACGAACCGATTCCAAAAGTAAACGAACCGATTCCAAAACTAGAAACGAACCGGTTCCAAAAGTAAACGAACCGGTTCCAAAAGTAAACGAGCCACCCAAAACTAGAAACGAACCTTCCAAAACTAGTTTCGAACGTTCCAAAAGTAAACGAAGCACTCCCCAAGCTAAATCAGCCCAAAAAGAGCCCAGAAACGAACCGTTTCCAAAACTAGAAACGAAGTTTCCAAAAGTAAACGAACCGATTCCAAAACTAGAAACGAACCGATTCCAAAACTAGAAACGAACCGATTCCAAAAGTAAACGAAGCGGACCCGGGGGGGGGGGGGGGGGTCAGCCGGCTGATGGATGGATGGATGGTTCTTAACAAGATGCCTGGGGGGGGCGGAGGGCGAGGGGTTCTTTCTCATGGTTAATTCTCGTAAAGATGTTAAGAAATGGGGCCGACTGTAAGAAAGGAAGCGAGCCTGAAGGAGATTAAAAAAAGAAAATTAGAAGAGACGGAGAAATGGCATCTGGGGGGGGAAGGGCATGAGCGGCATGGAAGAACTGCTTGGAATGCTGTGCTCTTCCTATCTGCGCCATATTTCGGTCCTCTTGGCCGCAGACGCTAGTAGGCGGACCATCATCAGCGCGGAGCCTGAGTGTCTGCAGACATGACAACGATATGAGTCCGGTTTGTCAAGCGACTGTTGGTAGCTCGTCACAGCATAGACCACCCATGCTACGAGAGCACAGAGGGTCCCTATAACCACTCATTGCCCCTCAAAGAGTTGAGCCGCAACCGAGCGTATTGATCTTCGCGTTTTCTCGAGAAAAGAAGAAAAGGGGTGGGGGGGAGTATTTTTAGATTGCGTTAGGGGGTTTGACTTTCGCAACCGTGAGCAGCATTCCCTACAGGGCTTGAGGAATTCGATGACAGATGACACGGTACAAACTTTAGGCTCGGGCCAAGCTCGTGGCTGCGGTAAAGCACGCAAACCCGCCGTTGGGCGTGAGTCAAGCCCAAGCAAGCGAAACGTCTGCCGGTGCCAATTGATATGCAAGGCCCGTGCGCCCAAAGGAACATGTTCTTGTCAGACGCAGGCATCCCTACACTAGATTGCCAACGATTTTCCATGTAGCTCAGCTGTTCGCTCCTCCATGCATGCCCCTTTTCAGGAGAACATTCAAGCTGCATGCTTTCACATCATCGGCAAGAAGTGCCGTGCCAACTGGCAACTGGCCAAAGGCAATTTCTTTCTTCCATCTTTAGTTGGTGGGCTAGAGTTCAGCAGTTGTACACACATCTCGCATTTTCCTTCTTCTGTGCTCCATGCGGGGTCGAAACACTAATTCGAAGCCGGGCGACCATGGGAAGTTTGGCGGCCCCCTGGTGCCCATCGCCTTTTCTTGCTCCTCCGAAAGAGTTTTACAACTTCTGTCTGGTTGCTTGCTTTCATCAGCTCGCTGGTGCCCTCTGCAAGTTTCCAGGTCAATGGTGGAGTCCGGGTTCTGTCTTTAGTAAATGTAAGCAAACGCCCCATCGCTCTCGATGGCCTGCGCTTTTGTAAGACGCCGTGCACGCCTCCGAACTACACTCCAGTCCGTAATTAATTAAGTAATAATCTTGTGAAATTGCTTTTCAGACGGGCGCTTCTGGGATTTGTTTATTTATTTTTTGCTGGAGTCTGGTGGCGGGCCCCCGGCCCCACAGGCCACAGTGCGGTTGCGCGGGTGTAAAGCCAGGTGAACAACCACACAGCAATCGCTCAACAGAGCATTTGGCTTGAAGTGCAAGGCGCTATCTTTTTTTCATCATCAAGCCCCAACAGTCGCCCTTCCTCAGGAGGAGTCAGCAGCGGCTTCGGTCGCGCTTCCCTGGGACGAAGTACTCGTCGTGCTTGCGCTTGTAGTTCGCGTACTTGGACACCACAGCCTCGCTCACGATTTTGTTGGGGTCAGCCTTCAACGAACGCACGATGTCCGCTTGAACAACACCGAGCGGTTCGGCGCGATGGGCGATGACCTTGATACCAGCCGCTGAGAGAGCTGATGGCACTTCTTCGCGGGGGCAGTACTTTCGACGATCTCCTGGTCCTGCTGCCTGACAGCTGCTAGCGCAAAGAGGTCGGGGGGACGAGCCCTGTAAGCCATGAAGCTGAATTTTGTGAATTTCTGTTTCGTGAAGGAATCAAATTATTTTCATACTTCGCAGTCGCGGGGTCCGCCGCCTGTCTGACTTTTTTCGTACCGTTCTCGTACTTTTTGAAAAAGTACGAAAAAAGTCAGACGGCCGTCTGACTCGGACCGAGTCAGGAAAACGTACGAGAAATACGAGAAAAGTACGAAAAAAAGTACGAAAAGAGTCAGACGGGATTTCCGTTGGGTATTCCTGGTCCTGGGCTGTGTGAAGGTTCGCCAGGGTTCGCCGGCGAGCTCGCCAAAGATACATGAGCGTTGGCGAAATTTGGCGAACTCTGGCGAACTAAGCCAAAGAACGTTGAGAGTTTGTCGAAAACGATGGGGCACAAGTTTCCGCCACACATGCAGCAAATAGGCGGTGGGGGTGGACGGCTCCTGATGGTGAGCACCTAAGAAATTCCCGTGTAGTGTCGCGTGTAGAGTCTGCCGGCTTAAAGGCCGAGGCTCCGCCGGAATCCATCCGACGGTACCAGATGCAGCGGGTTTGCGAGCAAGTACACACCAGCTACTGTCAAGTACCTGGCAGCTACTGTCGAAACCGGGTGATCTGGTTGAAACAAACAAATGACAGCTGGTGCGATCGACCAGGTTTTTGCACTCAAACCCAGACACAGTGAACACCCAGCTGGAGATATTGTGTGTGTGTGTGTGTGTGTGTGTGTGGGCACAAACACGCGCAAAGCACGCTAAAAGCGTGACAATCTACACCCGAATAGCGGGTGTGATTTCCGCTCTTCTTCACTTTCGTCACACCCTCTTTCACCCCATCTTCTCGTGGCCGGTTCACCGTGGATGCAATCGGGTTTCGTCAGTCAAGCCACCGTGGGGAAGGCGCATATAGACGCTGTCGCGGTGAAGGCAGCATGACCAAGGAAATGCGTAGTTTTAGAGTGCAAGTTCACTTAGGGATCCGGGGTTTTATAGTCTCCGGGTGACCATTGGTCGTAAAGGTTCCTTTAAGGTATCGGATGTTAGTGTGCGTATCGTATCTGCTGTAGTGGCAGTACGTGTACTTGTGCGAGTGTCGTAGTTGCCTATTGCCGACTATTCGACTTATTTTAGCGCGCGCTCTTATTTCCTATGCGTCTTGCCATTTCCATGGTTCTTAAGAATAAAGCGGGGGGTGGGTGGGGGAGAGGAGATGCAAGAACGTCCTTGATACGGCATGTGCTCAAGACTGCCGTATCTGCACCGTGGGAGCTAAAAAAGGAGGTCCATAGGAGAAAGTTATCCCGAATATTTGCGTGCAAGACTTCGAATCGCCAGCGGAAGCCGGCTGCCTGCCAGAAAGGGTTATGTCAGCATGGGGAAGTTTCGCCAGAAACGTCGGCGGTTTGGACATGAAGGAAAGAACGCATATGATCCGTGTACGAGTGGAAACTGCAATTGGGGAGTGTCTTAATCCGAAGCGGTACTTTGATGCAATCACCCTTGCGTTTCGAATTGCCGTTCAAGTTCGAGAGCAAGTCTGGAAGAAGAACGTTGCAAACAATCCTAACAGTACAGAAATTGTGGCTTTTGTACCAGCTGTGCCGTAGCTAGGTTTCTGATGAAACTCGAAAATACGTGGACCGGAAGTGCTGAACATGGTGGCAGAGCCCGGCCCACGTAACTTCAGAATTTCCATCCTGAACTCACGCTAGTGCGGACCCCTTTTCGGCTGCCGCGTCTTTTTCGGACTATGAACAAACACCACGCCACGGCCGATCAACCCCACCGAAGATCCTCGAGGGGCCCCGGTGCGTATTTCAACGGAGGAGAAACAACAAACAAAACAAGTGCCAAACGGGTCATTCTTGGTAAAACGCTTACGCCCGCGCTAAATGTGTTCACCTGTGTTTTCTGTGTTCCTGTGGATGTAGCACATTTCCTCACTTGAGATTTTGAAGCTGGTGGCCTCCTCGGGTATTTCCTACGAAGCGGCTTGGAAAAGAAGTAGAAGCTTCTTCACTAGAATCAGGCCCTGCAGGGAAAAAAGTGCTCGGAGCCAGCATCGAAACCTGTAACCACTGTGCGGTGGACCCAAGCGGTACAGACCGGAGAAACTTCAACCGTCGGTTATCGCCACGGAGGATATAGAGATAGCTTGAACAAGGTGAGGTGGTTCCTCGTGCCCCATAGATTCGTACTTCAATCATCAATAAAGACTGGCTATGGTACGCAAATCCGGCCCACGGGATTGTATGGTGGATCCATTGGGTGACGGGTTGAAGAAGAGGCTGCTGCTGTCGGCAACCTGTCAGGTGCTGACAGGTTGCAGGGGGGTCGGACGCGCCATTGAATCAGTCGCGAAGGTGGCCTGGTAGTCCCTGAAGCGAGAGTGCCGTTACCCACACTCACGCTCCACGCACTACGTCGGGGGGCAGCAGGAAGCCGACACCAGCATCGATTCGACGCACTGAGTGTACGGCCTTCGGCGATCTGCGTGTGGCAACGCAACCCGCGCGTGACTGGTTCACCGGATTCAGCTGGATTCATTCAGCCCGGGCGAACTGGTAGCGGGGAGGAGCCTGCTCAAGTCAAAAGCGGACAAACGGCTCCCTTAAGGTAGCGCCTTCTGATTAAAGACGTGCATGAATGGGCCAATGAGACTCCTTCTTTCTCTACCTATCATCAGGCGGAGCAGCAGGCGGAGCAGCCAAGGGAATCTGGAGACACTCACCTCGTGTTTTCAGATAAAAGATACGAAGGTGGTCGACTCGACGGAGGAACAGAACGACCATGTCATCCTCATCAAACCAGGGCCAGCCTTCAGCCTTAGACGGCATCAGTACCCAGGTAGAGAACATCCGCACCCATGTGTATATGTGTGTGTGTGGGTTTGGGTGAAGGGTGGGTGCCGTAAAGTTCCTTGCATCTCCGCTGAGCAAGCACGGTTTCCGGGATGCGGTTTCCGTTGAAGGCGTGCCAAATTAATCGTTTTCATGAGCACGCAGGAAACGTCCTTTTAGTCGTTGGAGACCATGTCAAGGAGATCCCCGATGTCCGTCGGCTTGCTGGTGTCTTTCGAGGAGTCGATGTTGAACGTTCCCTCGATGACGTCGACCAGCTCTTTGTTAAATCGTGCCAAGTCTTCTCGGTTCATCTGCCGAATGTGAATAACTTCGGTGCCGGACAATGGGGTCGTCTGCCGTGTGGTTTTCAGAGTGCTAGTTCGCTTAGGGATCCGGGTTTTATAGTCTCCGGTTTCATGTTGCTGGAATCCCTCGGAAATTCTGCACTGGTTTAGCCCCAAAGCTTTGGCGGAAAGCAAGGCTGCATTCGTGTTGCTGGAATACCGCGGAAATTCTGCACTGGTTAAGCCCTAAAGCTTTCAGTTTAGCCTTGCGGAAAGCAAAGCTCAGGGAAACATGGCATTGCATGTCCGCACTTCTTGAGGTAAGAATCTGAAATGATAACGACTCCCTTGCACACGAGCTGAGCGGACCACCTCTATCCCCTGGAACTAGCCTGCTGCGTCGATCACAGCCACCTGCAGTCTGCCAGCAGGGAGTGGCCCGGCTTTTTAGCAAGGAAAATTCTGAAAAGCAGCAGCTCGTAAGCTTGTTTTAACGAAGCCGGTGTGGTCAAGTCACCTATTAGGCGGGGTGAATGCTGATACATGATGACAATTTTCTACCCGATGCGAGCTTTAACCTTGGTGAGCAAGGGCGTGCGGAAAAATGAGCTGGAGGGTCAACACACCGAGTCTTGCGATTCTTCGAAGAGAGACAACTTGAAATTATGCTGCGCCGGACGTTGCGATGAGACGCCGAGAAGAGAACCGAGGGAGTTCAACTCCTGCGCGCCAGCACTGACGGTCTTCGCTGCACGAGCAGCTGATCCCGTCTCTCCGTGCTTCGGGGGCGGGTTCTCCTGTTTCTGCGCGGGCTCGGACTTCTTCCTACGGGTTCGGTTAGTTGGGGTGCACAACGAGGCTTAGACGAAACTCAAAAGAGAACCGCTAAGAACTTCGTTTTGATTATTCCTTCTCGGGTTAAGAGACCAACAAAAAGAGTCGAGAGAATCGATCCCTTGTTATTCCATGCTTTATCATTCACGGCGAACGCCTACGGAATTCCAACAACTACTGATTTCGCTTGCCAGTTCAGTCGGGAACAGTGTTCACGGGGTTTGCAACAAAACTACTCACGCGACCACAGGTGGGACCCCAGAGAAGGACCTTGGAACCTGTCGCTCGTGCTCCTACTTCATCACAAAAGCTTCAGAACCAGAGGGGGAAAGGTTCGCTCGTCGCAAGAGCGCAGCGGCCAACCGCTTTGTGGCAGGAGTCTAAAGTCTTGCGAAGTTCAAAGTCGGACACTGAACCTTGGTACCGTGAACTTTGAAATTCGAACCCAGAATGGCATGGGCCAAAGTTCAAAGTAGACTTTGAACTTGGCCTAAGCCATACTGGGTTCAAATCTCAAAGTTCGAAGTCGCCAAGGTTCAGAGTCGGACATTGAACCCTGGCGATTTTGAACTTTGGCACTTTAACCCTTGGCTATTTGAACTTTGTGATTAGAACCCAAATAGCTTGGGCCAAAGTTCAATGTCCGACTCTAAACGTTTGGGACTTTAGCTCCACCCTCGACCTGACAATCCCAGTTTCTAATTTGTCGGCTCTCCGTGTCGTCGGTGCCCAGGTTCCCGGCTTCCACCGTTTACTGGAGGCTTTTTTAGCAGATGGCCTGACGGCGGTTTCAATGTAAGTTGGAACATCCAGTCATCGAACTCCAGCTTTCTGCCTTCGCGAAACTGGAGGGTTCGGTTGTGCTTGTTGGTTTTTCTTCACCTTTTCCTCACGAGATTGGCCAGCTCAGAAGCTTCCAAAATTGTTGCAACAACGTATTCCGATAAATACAGTACCGGATTATCGGTCTATTATCGGATTATCGGCTGAGCAAAAAGTCGATAATAGACCGATACCAAAAACGATAAAGAACATTAAGCCGATACTGTCGCCATCCATGAGAAAGGAAATGGAAGAGAGGCTACCTATCCACAACGTAGACGTTCTGCCCGAGAGTGCAATCGCGGGACTCGCTGTCGAATGGATCGCCGGTGAGCTTCGGGCCTAAATCCGACGCAAGAGGGTAGTTGAATGTGTCTCTGCTGCCGTCCTCGTTCTTGATTGTGCCTGGCATCTGCACGGCAGCTTCGTTGGGAAGTGACCCTTCGGTTGGAATGACAAAGCGCCCATCGTGGTGCTGCATCTTTTGTTGGAGGAAGAGGGACACCTTCACGCGTTTTCGGATCGAGAATTCGCATAGCGCCTGTCTCACCTGCGTTGAGAAGTGTGGTCCGGCCTGTCCGTCATGCTTTTAATTGTCGCGCTATTTACTATACTATAATGCAGCGTCTTCAAAGCGGGGTTACAGCTTGCATTTCCGGCTTGATGAAACTCAGCTTTGCGTGGCCGTGATGTGCCATCGCGAGGAGTTCGCTAGGAGGTGTAAAGGTTTCACGACCTTGCGGGCTCAGGAGCCCGGACTCGAAGAAGGTCGTTGTGTAGCTTGTGTCGTGTTCGTGCCTCCAAAGGTGAAACACCGAAGCTTTGTCCCACACTCCGCGTCGGTGTCCTGTCCATCGGGTGCTGAGCTACAAGAGATACAGACATGGGAAAAGCGTTTGTAAGCGCAGTGCTGTTCTCGCTGGGTTCAGGGATGCTTGCAACGGATGTTGTGCCCGGCATCTAAACGACCAGGGCAACAAATCTAGACCAGGTTACCGGCGGAGCAACGGCTTTGCCGAGGCGCCGGCGTCCAATTGGGTCGCGACAGCAGATTTAAAAGACATAGAAGACTGGAGCGTCTTCGGGCTGTCCTGTCGTACGCTTAGTAGTTCAAAGCGGGTTGTTGTACAGATGGACGGTGAGAACGGGAATGCCTTACCTGCGCAAACTCGGAAACCCGAAGCTCACGGGCGAACGCGACAAACGCCTCCTTCGCCTTCTCGATTGTGTTGGTTGTCGTTTGACTCTGCTTCACGAGCTTCGCGATGTAGTCAATATGGTTGAGGGTGATGTCAATCAGCTCGCACGGGTGTCGGATGAGCATGACCTGGTACTTGACACCCATGACAACAAGATCGAACAGCTTGTCCATGCTATCAGTTGAGAGCTTCATAATGCTGCTTTGCGCAAGCTTATCGCAGACGTCTCTGGTTTGCTCAAACGTGTAAAGTGCTTGAGGTCTCAGAAGTTCCGATACGAATGGCTCGTTGAAAAGTGCACGGGTTAGGTCGTGCAGTACCTGTGGATGTGTTCAACGGCTAGAACCCCGAATACAAACGAACACAGTGACATGGGTAGACGCCCTTTTGAAACAGACAATACGCAGGACCTCTTCTCGTTGCGAGAACAGCGACTTCACCAGGCAGTAGTCGTGTGGGAGAAGGGAGGTGAAAACCCGAAGTCGTGTGGAAGTGCACCATACCTTTTGCGCTCGTTCGGCTTTGATCTGCTGGCTGTGCAATCGTTGCTCGAGGATGTAAATCATCTCACCACCGTAATTGATGATGAGAAATGGCATCGCAAGGAGAGACATCTTCCTGGAAAGGTTTGTCCGTGACGGACACCGTTTCCGGCTGTCTGCTTGGTCAGTCCGCTAAGTGATTCCCCACCAGTGGTTTCCACCTTCGACAGACACCGTCCCTTTGCTATCCCTCCCTCCCCTTCCTGTCACGATCGAAGGTATGTGTTTCCATTGGCACCGCTATCGCTCCTGAACGAATGACAGGAAAGGTTCTGCATGTATTTACGTGTACTCCTTTTCACAGGCACAAAATACCGTGTACTACTGTTTGATACAGCCTGCGTTGGTTGACAACTCGTCAGCAAAGTTACGAGCACGGTGTCCGCAGGTTGGTTTTCGGCCGAGACTGCGACATGTTTTAGTGAAAAGTCGGGGGAAGCTCGTTGCAAGCCAGAAAGTCTAGAACTACTGGAACAACTGTTGGTGCACGCGGGTAGCGTGATGAGAAGCAAGCTGTAGGTGCAGCAAACTGTCGGTGTACGCGGGTAGCGTGATGAGAAGCAAGCTAGAAGAGAGGCAGCTCGGTTACTACGAACCCAGCGCACAGGCAAGGAAAGAGCACTGTTGAGGCTGTGACGACATCAAGGGTACCGCGGGTCAACTCTGCATTTGTTACCGTTTACTACCATACTCGCAAGAAGAATCTTGCTGGTATTCGATCATATGTTTTTTGCACCAGGCTATTCCATCATTGGAGAGCGCGGTCGGCCTGTTTCAAGGAGAACTCGACAGCAGAGTGTTGCTTTACGACAAGTACAGCGCAGGCAAGAAGAGTTCTGTGGTATTCCACATCGTTTCCGATGGGTAGAATGCGTAAGGGCGTCAAAGCATCGCCTTTCGTTGAATGCAACTTGACAACAAGAGTCACAGATTCTTTGTTTTCGAACCAAAACAATCATCGGCGATCACAGTGCTGAGTCTACTTCGCAGGTAGAGGTCTTTGCATTTTACTCTCGTATGGAGAGACTTAACAACAACGAGTATGCGCGACAGACATGACTTCCGCGTAACGTCGCGGTGCGGCACTCGTGCGTTGCGCGACATCGCCTTGCATTGTATTCATCCGTAAAAAACCTTCCGAGGCGGCTCGGGAAGGCTGCCGCTGCTATCGCTGCCGCTATCGCTACTGTTGCTATGCCTTCTCTTAGCTTTCCTGTGTGTATGTACCGCCCTTCGTGAGGCCAACAGCTGATCGGGCTCACTAGCTTATCATCACCTGCGGTGCTCCCTCTACTCGTGGATGCGCTTCTGGTTACTTGATACAAATAGAAGAGTGGTTCGAACCCCTGTGGGTTGTAGAACTAAAACTACGGACGTATCGTTTCCTTGCGTGTGCAACACTCATTCAAAACCCCCACTCTTCTGAGGAATCGAATATTTGGGGACTTTACCATAACACGCCCACTAATAAAAAATTTTGATGTCACCCCATACTGGCCCCGAACCCCATCTGTGTGGCCCAAAACGGGTCCCAAACGGTTTTTGACGGGCTGAGTCGAGGTATAGGGGTCTCCGAAGGCCCACGAATGGGCCCAGGTGTATTATGTCAATACCGTTAAATACACCTGACATATTTTTGTTACCACATACAGTCTGTGCGGATGTGAAAGGAATGACTTCTCTGCGCTTCATGGTTTTGGGCAGCACTGACTGCGGCAGGCCGCCGAAGACGACTCGCCGGGTCCGCGCTTCCTCCCTCAGCACTTTTGCGCGTGTGAAAGGAACTACATACGTTTTTAGACCGCTGCCAATACTCGGTTATTACTTTCTTCGTAATTTAACTGGGACTAGCATTCCTTCCACCCCGTTTACACAACACTTCCCGTTCTTCACAGTCCAGGGTGGTTCGTGCCCTGTGAGCGAGCCGTGCTTCCGTGTCTGAGACAAGGCAGTTCCATTTGTTTGACTCTTGGCCACGACTGTACTCTATACGGCATCTGTTTTGATCGCGCGCACACTGGGGATTTGAATTCACACCCGGATTCAGGGGATTAGTTTCTGTTGCAGATTTAGACCGACGGTCTAAATCTGCAAACCGGACTTGGCCGGGGAAAAAAAAAAAACGTTCAAAAACTTTTCAAGAACTTTAACTCTAAAAAACGGTGTTCAAAGTAAATATAGGCGGGGGGTGTGGTCATGGCTTCCGATGCTTTTGGGCTCAAATTTAATTCACATGCGGAACGTGCGGAAAAGATCCAAAAAAAAAAAAAAACTTTTCCGAGTTTCATGCAGGAGGGGTACAAGCTCCAGAAAAGGGTTCAGGGTGTAGTCTGGTAGGGAGGCTGCCCCCAACTTGCCATATTTGGGTCGCCAAGTCCACATCAGCATCACTTTGCGGGCTTCGTGGTTTTGTGCAGTTGGCTTGGTGCCACGGGATCTATCCGCTTGTTGCGGACCTCCTGCAAGAACACGAAGGAAAAAGTGCGTAGTTGTTTACAAAGCATACTTGTTTTCCGGTAAGGAGTGGGCAGGACGTTTCAAAGGGGGAAAAGAGGAACAAAGCACATGATTGCTTCTTAGAAAATAGTAGGTGGGACGATCTTGATTAGAGTGAAAGTTCGTAAGTAAGTTAATATCACACTGCTCGATGGTCGCTTCACACTGCCGCACATCAACCTGCTCATCCTCCTTGGCTGTCAGCTTATTGAAGGCGTCCGCGGCCAGGCATATTAGTATTGCCTCACAGGTTGATTAGCCAAGCCAAAAGACACATCTCAGGAGAAAAGAATCGGGGCAGGTTGACATTTACATAAGCCCTGCTCACCGTCCATGATCGCAAGCTGGGACCGGTGCAGGAACAAACATATGTGTTGGTTTGGCGGGACACAGTGGTCTACAAGGCGAAATGAGAGCAAGATTTCGTACAAGAACCTCAAGAACGTCCACTTTTGCTTTTGTGTGTGCTAATGGTCCACGCAATCAGTCGATGGATTGTTGCCCGACTCGGATGTAGGACGGACCCACCCTTCGGTCCAAGGTCTGGACGGAATTCCCGACTGTGACAAACCAATGATGGTAGGTGGCTGACCTTGCACACATGTGAGTGCCAATTTTAATGCATGCGGAAACACATGCGGATAACACGTGCGGAAACACGTACGGAATTCCGCACGTACGGAAAATCACAATTTTATTCACGTGCGGAATTCCGTACGTTCCGCATGCGGAACGCAAGGCCTGGGTGTGGTGTTTGTAGCGGAAGGCTGCTGAGCCTCCGCTGCTGAGACCCAGCCGCAGCTGCCACTGTGCACCAGGCCAAGGTCCTGTTTGACAGTTGAGTATCCCACACGAGCTAAGAGTTGCCCACACATGATAAAGGAGGGGCGGAGATATTTTTGCCCAAAAAAAATTTCCGTCGCGCCTTCGGCGCGATGTTGCTAAAAATAACGCTAAAAATGTTGTTGTAAGCACGGCGGTGCACACCAAAGCCGTGGACCTATTATCGTAGGAATCATAGGAAAATAGGTCCCAGGTCCACCCCTTCAGCCTGACGACAGTCTGTTTACGATTTTGACTGTTTTTGGAGCGCGTCCCCATATCATGCAGGGTCAAAACCTTGTGTCTTTTTAAAACGCTGCCGCGGGGCCGATGGCCCCCTAAATCTTTTTTTGGAAAAATTGTTTTTTGCTCAACTTCATCAAAAATTACTGCAGAGTTTGTTCCAAAATTCAAAAAACCCAATATTTTCCTGGAAAATTTTTTTTTGCCATTTCCAAAAAGACACAAGGTTTTGACCCTGCATGATATGGCACCCAACCCCACAGGGAACCCAGAAGCATTCGGAAACCCCCGCAAAGCTTGATCCAGACTGGTGTAGGTTGAAAAAACGCCCGCAAAATGTGTCGCCAAACTGACGGGGTGACCGTAATTGACCCATAAAGGACCCATGAAGACCCCTCTTTTGCCGAACGAAGTTGTGGAGATGTGTCGGCTCCGCCTCAGGACACCGTACATCGGCGAAAACGGCACCGAAACACCGCCCAAAACCACCCCATAGTAACAGTCTAAATCTGCAAACCCGGAAGCCTTCAAACTAATACCCTGCCCGGATTTCTCAAAAAAAAAGAAAGGGCGCCCATCATCTAGGACCCAAGCAAACACTGGACGGGGGAGACCCTGCCTGAAGGAATCAACCACCCCCGGGTGGGCTAGTCTGACACAAGTTGTCAACTGGAAAAAAAAAAAAAAAAAAGAAAGGGTGCGGGCCAGGGGTGTTTCTAAATCGGGACCCGGTACCCGCTTTTCCTGGAAAAAACTTTTTTTCCCGGTTTCGTTGCTGGGGGCTTCGTAACCAAAAAAACTTTTTTTCCCGGTTTCACTCTCCTTGGTATTACCCTTTTCCCCCAATGTTTTTTAGCCAAAAAAATATTGTATCCACTCAACTTTCTTGTTGCGGACGCAATCGTCCAATCGAAGAAACAGAAACGCCTCGTTATTGGGCTCAGCCCGCCGCGTTGTGGACGAGGGGGTTGTATGCCTGCCGGGTTATTTGCATTGCATATAGCCTGTCTGTGTCCGGTGTAATAGAGACATAGTCGAGCAAGCCGCTATAATCGGGGCAACCCAGGCGTGGTCAACTAAACTCAGCTTCAGCGGGGGGTAGGTGGATTGGCTCAACAAGCTCTGTGCAGCATCCTCTGTGGCATTCATTACGGTAGGTTATTCCCTACTTCCCATCACACGAACAATCATAGAGAGGGGTAACACCAACACAATTACCGGGTATACCAAATGGTGCGCAGGACAGCAACCGTAACAGGCTCGTTCTGGGCTTTTCGACCGCGCGGTCTTGACGACAAGAAGGCAACTGAAGCAGTGCCCTGGACTCGCATCCCAGGGTGTGTTATTGCAGTGCTCCAAGTTCTGGCCACAACTGCACTGTTGCTATGCGCGGGTCAGCTCGGCGATGTCTTGGCATCCATGCGGGATGAAGCACCGCCTGCCTCACCACCTGCGTGGCTTATTGCGCTTCTGCGCATGCCAGCCTTGCCAATCGAATCACCGGTTGGCTTCCTAAAGCAGCTGATCCCAAAACAGCAACACCTCCAAGAGCTGTGCACAGTCAAGGGTATTTGTGTTGTGCATTCGTGCGCCGGCTGCGGCACTAAACGAACTGCACCAAGCGACACAGCAGTCGTGGATTTGCCCTTGCCTGCTGGGGGAAAGGTGCAAAGTGCGAGCGCCTTCTTTGACGCATCTCCACCCCATACCTGCCCTTGCGGCAGTGCACGAACATCCCGGAGAGTTGCATCTTCAGCGCCGCAACTTCTCGTTATTGCATGCGGTCGCTTTGACTCAGACGGCGCAAAACGAAAGCACGAGACAGCTGTTGCGGAGGTCGTCGAAGTGGCTGAATCCGGCGATGTGGGGTCTGCAGCGCAGGTCTCAAGGAGTACTCTCTGGCACTGGCACAGTGGACTACAACGAAGCTATCAACATCCTCTACCCAGTTCCACAGGCCCAGGAAGACGAAGACCCGTATGGCCTCGCCGCCGAACCCGATGGTTCTGACTTGGAAGATGATGCCTTGTCCATCGTAAGCCTCGCCACGACTGACTTCGATGACACAGCTCCCTCGCAAGGGCAACGAGAGACAACAGTCTCCCAGCCACGTGTGACCTTCTCACAAGTTTTGGACGAGGACGAGAGTGATGACGAGCAACCGGAAAAGCGGAGACGCACTGCACCCTCTTCCGAATAGGCGCATTCTTGCGCGCCCTTGGAACCTTGGCGGGGGCTTGTACACCCCCCCCCCCCTTGGAGCCTTGGCGTCCAGCAGACACAAAATCAGGCCCAAATTAGCCCGAATTACCACCGCGGGGGCTTGTACACCCCCCCCCTTGGAGCCTTGGCGTCCAGCAGACACACAATCAGGCCCAAATTAGCCCGAATTACCACCGCGGGGGCTTGTACACCCCCCCCCTTGGAGCCTTGCAGCGCCCATTTTGCACTGGCGAAACCGGGAAAAAAACCGGGGCCCGCATCGCCTAAAACCCAAAATACCCCCGGAACCCCGGGCACCCCTGGTGCGGGCCAGGTGTGGCCCTAAAGCGTGAATGTAAATAGAGATTTTGCCCAAACACATTTTTTTGCACTTTTTTTTTTGCACTTTTTTTGCACCAGGCTACAGCCAGGCCTTACGTTCAGCAGGCTAAACGTACTGATTTCAGCACGTTAATTCTTTTAGTTTCTCTTTGTACACATGCTGAATCAGTACGTTATCAGCACATATCTTGTGTCCAAGATGCCACCCGAAGGCCACCCAAGCAGGCCCATGCAGGTCTTTCGAAGAACTGGTGAAGGAGGGAGCAAGCTGGCTTGGATGTCTGCACATGACAGGCATACCCGTTTCTTCGGGCTTACGCGAGTGGGGGAATTGGGTGTATCATACCGTTTTTTCCGGCTCGCTACGCGAGCCGAAGAAGGGGATGATAAATACTCCATTACTTCGATGACCGCCAGGGCCGCATATGATATGATCATTCATCAGAGTGCAAGAGACAAGTTACCACAGTCCGGAAAGCAAAACAGACATAGCATGCCGTGTGGCTCGGCTCGATTTCTTCGTTCGATGAAGAACTATTCAGAAATGTTTTGTGACCAAGCTAGGAGCCTCTGAAGGTCTTAGCTTTATATTGGCAAGCGTTGACACAAAGCCATTCGAGTTCCTGTTGGAACTTGCGCCTGACAAACGTCCGATTGTGCTGATGGTGATGATCTTAGCGGCAGTGCTGGTACAACCTCCTTAGCACAGACGACAGAAAGAAAGCGAAAGCGCGAAGAATCCGACACTCCTCCGTCCGAAATCTTTCACCCTCTCAGTGTAGCTACGATCCAAAACGGGTGCAAAAACAGGCGGAAAAAGTGCAAAAGAACGTAAATAGGATCTTGGATTTTGCCCAGAAAGAGCGTAACATGCAGGGTCAAAACCTTGTGTCTTTTTAAAACGCTCCCGCGGGGCCGATGGAGCCCTAAAAAATTTTTTGGAAAAAAAAAATTTTGCTCAACTTCCTCAAAAATTACTGCAGAGTTTGTTCCAAACTTTTAAAATTCAAAAAACCCAATTTTTTTCCGGAATTTTTTTTTTTGCCATTTTCAAAAAGGCACAAGGTTTTGACCCTGCATGGTAAATAGGGCCACACGTGGTGCGGGCATCTGGAGGCACAATCTCAGCATTTTTTCCCAATGATTTTGGGATCCACGTTGTTCTGTCTGTGGGACCGCACCGGCACCCCCGCAGATTGTTGTGGCGAGTCACATCTAACTTGTTCCTGGCCTCCATCCCTGGGGGTGAGTCAATAATCTTCACCGGCCAGATACACTGAAAGACGTGTCCCCAATGCATCAGATCGCGTCCTCAAAATCTCCGAAGCGACCACACAGATGAAAGAAATCGGCAATAGCCCGAAAAGGGCCGTTTTTGTGACACGTTTTCGTGGAATGAGTGATAAAGGGTTCAGCATTCTATGCAGATCTGATGGGAAGAAAAGAGAAACTGTGGCACACCTGCTGTCCTTCTTCTTCCCTTTGCGCTTCCTACGTTCCTCGGTACTCTCTCCTGAGTCGAAAGAAGAGCCGTCGGACGACGACCCGTCCCTCCGTTTCCGTTTCAGCTCTTTCCTCCGTTTAGTACGCAGCTGCTTGGCCCTTTTCTCGTGTTCGTCGTCCTTCCACATGCGGTACAGCGCCGAGGCGTCGGCAAGCTGATGCGTGTACTGCCACTCGTTTTCGACCATTTTCGCGGGTCGAGACTGCGGCCTCAAGCCTAGAACGTCAGTCGTTGGTCCTTGCTCACGGCAAGGTCGGACTTTTGGTGTCTCCCTGCCGACGGGAAGCTTCCCTGAAAAGCTTATCGCTCGCTTCGCGGCGTCTTCTGTTTCAAACTCGACGAATGCGTACTTGTGCCCCGAGTCACCAGCCGATGTACACACGTTGACCCTCAAAATCGCTCCAAAACCTTCGAAGCACATGCGTATGACATCCTGCGTGGCGTCTTCCCCGAGGGGAGAAACGTACACCTGCGACAATTGAAAGTCATGGGTTTGGTCGCGATGCGTGCTGGCGCTCACCCACCCTCACTGGGAACTCACAAATAACGCAGCCGGGGCAACGACGTGTGCACAGTCTATACACGTCCACCATCTTTATGATGGTCATGGGCCTGAACTAAAGGTGCAACCACTTTCGAACTGAATGAACAAACCTTCTTCAGCCGATTGTCATCGGAGGGCGCCGGGCCCAGTCCGGCCACCCTACCCGTCATCAGCAGCTGCGGAGCAGTCAGAGCTTCGCCACCAGGACCTGAGATAGGTGTCATGCCGGCGCTGGGGTGCATGCTTTGCGCCATAGGTGGCCCCGGCAGCATGCCAGTAGGAGCCATCGGAAGCTGCGGTGGGGCGCCAGCCATTGTCGCTTCTTTGTCTTTCTCCCACCTGCCTTCGCACAGGAAAGCCCCCCTGGAAGAGGCTCATACGTTTTAGCTATAGGGGGCCGCCGATTACGTATTTACGTTTCGAAATAAAGGGGGGGTAGACCTATTATCCACCCGATTTTTTCCCGGAAACTCCGCGAACATTAAAACTGGTGGCGTTAAAAATTGCTATTATCCAGGCTTTATCCAATGCTTATCCAAGGGCTATCCAGAGTTTTGTTGCAGGGTGGTGTTTTTTTCCTTCGCGCCTTCGGCGCGATACTGATTATTGTTTGGTAAAACCAACCTGTCCGGTCGAGTGTTGGTGGGTGCCCTCTGACAATTCTGCTTGTCTAGGTTAGGAAGAGCCAACATCGAAGGATTGAAAAGCAACATTGCTATGAACGCTTGGCTGCCACAAGCCCCCTTCCCTGTGGCAAAATTTTCTGTCACCTCTGGCTTCATCCCTAACATAACTGAGGGATTTCGATATCACAAGGCACTCCCACGACCGTTCTTTTGCCGCCTGGCCGACGTTCCCTGCACTGGATGCGGTAGAATTCAAGGAAGAAGTGCCACCGAACAACCCACAGGTTGACATACCAGCCGTATCTGCACCAGTTGCACCTGCACCGGGTCCGACCAATGCTGAGTGCACTGAGACAACAGAAACTAGTCCACACCAGCCGGCGCTTCAGCCGTCCTCTTCACAGTGCCAGCAAAGCAAAGCGCACCCACTGGGGCAGAGTGTGCTGGTTCACAAAACACTACACCATGCCGCCGCCTTGAGAAACCATTGATCAGCCTCTTTTCCGTTTTAACAGCTCTTTTTTCTTGTTTTCACTCTCTCTTTTTGCTTGTTGGCAACATTTACATGCTATGCTGTTTCCGCACTTCTTCCCACTTGGTATGCTGGTGTTACACTCAGCAGGTGGGTAGGCCCACTTCCATAAAAAATTTACTCGCCGCTGAAAAATTAAAAGTTAAATTTATCTCCAAAACCAGTCGACCTATTATCCTAGGATAATAGGTCCCCCTGGATAGTAGGTCTACCCCCCCTTTATTGTACATTGTTGTATTCACCCCTCTGACCGATACTTACTGTATTTTTCTTGTACATTATTTGGTAGTTTAATGTCAGCTAATTTCGTGTAAAGCCCCGGCAGGGAACGAAATTTACCAAACAGGAACGCTGAATCTTTTCTTACCTAGTTTGGTTCATTTCGGGAACTGTCGCTTTCCGGAACTGACCTCCTTATTTCGAAACAGCGTCGAACACGCGATTGGATGAGGGGATCCCACGGGATCTGGCTAATAGGATTGATTGTGGTCTCTTTTGGCCTGCTTCCATTAGTCGGGCCTCCAGGTGATTGTGGTCTCTTTTGGCCTGCTCCTGCGCCCAAGCCCGGCACACGCCGGCTTCCAGGGTGATTGTGGTCTCTTTTGGCCTGCTTCCTTTAGTCGGGCCTCCAGGTTGATTGTGGTCTCTTTTGGCCTGCTCCTGTGCCCAAGCCCGCACACGCCGGCTCCCAGGTTGATTGTGGTCTCTTTTGGCCTGCTCCTGACGAGATCCCACGGGATCTGGCTATAGGATTGATTGTGGTCTCTTTTGGCCTGCTTCCTTTAGTCGGGCCTCCAGGTTGATAGTGGTCTCTTTTGGCCTGCTCCTGCGCCCGAGCCTAGGCGCGGCTCTGCTTCCAGGTATTGTGCCCAGGTGTTGAGGTGTCTTTTTATCTATCTGTATGAACCGGCTGGGTTTCTCCGGGGACTTCACACAAGGCGGCCGTTGCGAGGTATGGCTTCAGATTCCTACCAGGAAGGAGGGAATGTCAATGATGTCGCTCGGGCAGTTCTGGGAAGGCAGGGTTTCGGCGCTGCAAGGCGGGTCGGATGGCAGCGGACTCCGGAGCGCCCGGGCCTTCCCCAAGCACAGCAAGAACGCAAGTCCCTTCTTACTGCTCGACTCGGACCGTCCCGATCACGACCGGCAGCTCAGCCGAGGGACCAAGCCCGCGGGCATGATCGTAAGCGGAACGGCTCAAGGCCCGAAGAAGATGCTTTACTCCCAAGTGACATGACATCTTCGCCTTCCCCTGCCCACGCCTATCAACCGACCCCGCCATTCTTATCAAGGAATCAAGTCATCACCATCAGCCGAGGTCAATCGGTACCATACCCGACTCGGCTCTGCCGTGTCTGTTAGTCGAGCAAGAGGGCGTCTTCGGAATTCCACCATCAACACCACCATCAACCGAGTCATCGGTACCATACCCGACTCGGCTCTGCCGTGTCTGTTAGTCAGCAAGAGGGCGTCTTCGGAACTCTACCATCACACCACCATCAGCCGAGTCATCGGCACCATACCCGACTCGGCTCTGCCGTTTCTGTTAATCAGCAAGAGGGCGTCTTCGGAATCCCACCATCACGCAGCCGTCTGTCGCCGGCGAGATTCAGGATGTTCTGAAGAGGCACTCCTTCACCGAGAAAGCTCTCGACGCCATGCCAGCGGTGAAGGAGATGCCCCAGCTCGATGGCGAAGTGGAGGCCGCAATCAGTTGTTCCTCGGCAACACCGGTTCATGAGGCGCAGCGTATGCGCTCACAGTTCTTGGCTCGCTGGAGGAAGAGGTCTGACGAGCTGTCGCCCCACGAAGGAGATCCTTGTCACGTCGAACTACTCGGCGAGATGCTTCGCGACCTGCGCATCTCAGGCGCTGACGATCTCCTGTTCCACCTGAAGACGGGTTGCCCCATGTCAGGCGTGGTCGGGTACGGAGGGCTCTACACTCCGGGACCCCCCGGGGCACCTGAGATGACAGAGGAGGAGTTGGTCCGGCGTCTGGGCGACGTTCTAGCGAGGTCGGTGCGGGCCATCCGTTCCGACTCCAAGGATAACAGGCTGGCGATATGGCGCTCCGTGCAGAAGGAGGTTGCTGCCGGTTATATGGTAGCGGTTCGTCCCCCAGCTAACGCCGTCTATCTCAGGAGGTTCCTGATTCGCCAAGTGAAGTTTGACGACGAGGGCTCCCGCATCAAGGAGCGGGCCTGCGACGATGGTCGCATGGCACTGGTGAACAAGTCCGTCCACATGTCGACGCCGGTGAAGTTGGACACGACGGATGTGTACGTGGAGGTGGCCAGGCGGGTGGCTTTCGGACGACCCCGCCGCCACGTTCCGGTCTGTGGGTCTGGACCACAAGGACGCGTACCGCCAGTTGCGCGCCAGGAACGACAGGCTGTGCAGGTGCGTCGTCGTGGAGAACCCTGAGGATGGTGAGGTGGCGTACTTCCGGATGGAGCGGCTATCCTTCGGCGAGACAGCGGCTGTTGTGCACTACAACGCTTTCGCAAGGATCCTGGCGAGGTTGGTCCGCCGCGGGCTCCGGCTTCCGTTGTGCCAGTATTACGACGACTTCGCCGCCCCGACCCTGGCCTCGGACGATCGGGCGCTGACTGACGTCCTGGAACTTCTCCAGGACATTCTTCGGACGTCATTCAACGAGGAGAAGACGTCGGCAAACAACTACTTTCGCCATCTCGGCTTGATGTTTACCATCAAAGCGGAAGCAGTGAGGTCGGAATCTCAGGGCCCAGGAGGCAGGGTCTCATTCACATGCTGGAGGGAATCCTGAGCCGCGATTCCTTGTCGCCGGGGGAGGCTGCGTCGTTGGCAGGTAAGCTCGCCTTCGCGACTTCGGCGCTCTTCGGCAGGATTGGCCGCGTGCCACTCCAGCCGATCTACAGGCGCTCCAATGCGTCATCGACTTTTGCAGGGTTCAAGTTAGGTGTCGATCTTCGAGCATCCGTGAGATGGTGGGCAAGCACGCTGGCCGCAGGAGAGTTGTGTTTCAGAAGATCTGTGCCCCTTCGTCTAGTGCAGCCCGGCGTAGGCACCAGATATGTCCTCTTCACCGATGTCTGCCTCTTCGGTCTTGGCGCGGTCTTAGCTACGGTCGTAGATGGCTTTCCTACCGCGGTCGAATACTTCGCGCATCCTGTCCCCCCGGCGGGCTCAGAGCTGCAGATCCACCACCTCGAGTTTGCTGCGGTCTCGGTTGCGTTCTCCCTGTGGTTCAATGACAGATTCGACTTCACCGTCTCAGTCTGGGTTGACAACAGCATCGTGCTGGGCAGCCTGATACAAGGGCGGACAAAGGCTAAAGAGCTTCTTCTTCCGGTTCATGCGTTCTGGGAGCGTCTAGCTAGGTCCAGAGGCGATGCGTGGTTCGAGAGGGTACCGGGGGAGGACAACCTCTCTGACCTTCCCAGCCGGCTCAACCATGCCTGGGCGGATATTCCATTTAAGGGTCTACGACCCAAGAGAAGGGACGTAGAACAACGGATCGTCGACGAAGCGATCGCGGATGTGCTCGGGGGCAGTCTGTCCGGCCTGGTAGGCTCTTCCGCGTCGCCTGAGCCGTGAGAGGAGGAAAGAGAAGACGCAGGGCATCTGCGGCGCTCCTTTCGTTCGTTCTCACGCCAAGGTCCATTGGGATACGTGCCATTGGGTGAATCCCACTAGACATGCGAGGTGAGCGGCCCCGACGGCCAGCATTCGCAAGCTGTTGCGCCCGCCAGTGCTTAGAGTGTCGGACAACTGTCGTGGTTGTTGCCGCCGCGCAAGCCGCCACCGTTTGGCCACGGCTCGCACGCGCAGCCTCGCAGGGAGACTTCGCCGGTCGGCTCTGTCCCATAGCTTGGTGGGCCAGTTAAGGGCCGTAACCGTTAGAGAACTGTTTGTCGGAAGAGCGCATTAAACATACGTTAAATTAGCGGAATGAGAAGGGAACCACGGCTCCGAGTGACCCATCTCGAGGGAGGTAATTTAATGGTAGTTTAATGTCAGCTAATTTCGTGTAAAGCCCCGGCAGGGAACGAAATTTACCAAACAGGAACGCTGAATCTTTTCTTCCCGCCCACCCTGCCCCAGAAAAGATGATTGGGCGGGTCGCGTTTCTGCGGACCTCGTTCAATGAGGAAGAGTGGAGGGACGTGAGTAGAAGCCTCCGAAGCCTCCCGGACGATACGACCCTTCTGACACTGGAGAAGCTTCCGATGTGGGCAGTGCCGGTGCCTATGCCCAGTCCTGAGCTGTACCGCCGGGTACAGGACCTGGTGAGAGCGCGCGATCAAAGCTCTCCTGTGCTGGGCAGTCCCGTACCACCGGCCGAGAAGAGGTCGACGTCCCAGCGGCGGGCGCTGAAACGTGCCCTCGAGGACGTCCCCTGACGCGGCCCGCGCTCGCATGAGGAGCCTGTACACAGCCGCAGGCACCAGGAGGGTCTACAACTCGAACACGGCCACTTACAGGGAGTGGTGTGCGAGCGAGGGCGTGCAGCCATACCCGGCAACGGTCCGGAGGCTTGAGACCTTCGGCGGATACCTGTCCGGCATGGATGATGCGGCGTACAAGGCGCCCCACAACATCATCAACGCCATCTTAGCCGAGAACACGGCTGACGGTTGGGTTCTCGAGGATCCTGCCGACGACATCCGCAGGATGATCAGAGCGTTGAAGAGAGCGGCGCCTGACCCTGAGAGTGGCGAGCCCCTAGGCGCCGCACAGTTCCGTCAGATCTTCGGCTTCGTGCGGACCGTTGGCGGGTGAGCACTTTACTCTCCTAAGGGCATCCAGCATGCAGTCGATCCTGACGAAGGATGTCCGCGTCGGCGAGGGCGGCGTGAGGGTTGAATGGACTATGTCCAAGGCAAAAGGGATGTGCAGTAGATACCTCACCTTTGAAAGCATCAATCTGTTGCCCCCTTTGCTCCTGCCTAACGGACCCGACGAGTCCATTCGGTACTGCCCTGTCGAGGTCTTTTCCCTTCTGAAACTCATGGCCAAGGGGAGACGCCTCTTGTGCCCGTTTCCCGTCTATGCCTCGTTTAGGGATGCCCTTCGCGGGACCGCGGGGAAGCGAGGCATCCTGCAGCCGCTGAATGACGGCGACGGCTCGGGACGGACGAGGGCGCGTTTCTAACCCACAGTGCCCGGATAGGTGGTTGTTGCACCCTTCTGAAGTCGGGTATGGACCCCATGCAGGTTCAGAAGATGGGTGATTGGGCGTCGGGAGATATGGTGACCCACTACGGTGAGAAAGTCCTAAGGGACCCGGGGTGTGTTGAGGCGGTTCGTTTCTACAACCCGGTCTCGCTCGCCCACTTTTACACCGCTCGGACCCGAGTGGGCGGCAACAACCACGACAGTTGTCCGACACTCTAAGCACTGGCGGGCGCAACAGCTTGCGAATGCTGGCCGTCGGGGCCGCTCACCTCGCATGTCTAGTGGGATTCACCCTTCACCGCGTCGGCCCCGGCAGGCCAGGGACCGCAACCAAAACAAAAAGAAAAACAAAACTTCTGACGACGAGGGGAGCCGGAGCAAGGAAGATACCGGTCATCCGCGCAAGCCGCCACCGTTTGGCCACGGCTCGCACCCGCAGCCTCGCAGGGAGACTTCGCCGGTCGGCTCTGTCCCATAGCTTGGTGGGCCAGTTAAGGGCCGTAACCGTTAGAGAACTGTTTGTCGGAAGAGCGCATTAAACATACGTTAAATTAGCGGAATGCGAAGGGAACCACGGCTCCGAGTGACCCATCTCGAGGGAGGTAATTTGATGGCAACAAAAACAAACCCAAGTACCAAGCAGAAAAAGTCACCAAGAGTGACCTTGAGTGGGCCTCCTTTGTCTGATATGCCAAGAGCTGTGCTGAGAATAGCTGCTGTTGAGAACGATAGGTGACAGTGCTTGCAAAAGAAGACAGGCCAGTTGAGCTGCCGGGTGGTGTTGCTCCTTTCCAAACCATGTTAGTCAGTTCCCTGTCACACTTGCAGGTGACAGCAGGTATGATTCTGTACTCCTGAAGTTTTTCTGCCATTGCAGCATCTCCCTGCCGGATGAGCTGCAGAACTCCAAATTTCGGCTTTGCTTCTGCTCTCTGCCTGTGTTTTGCAACAGGGACAGGCTCATCGTCTTCTTCTTCTTCATCGTCTTCTTCTTCTTCTTTTTTGACCCTTGACAGTGCAACACCTTCAGCCAGGGGGAGTTGCAAAGGAGGTGGACCAGCTGGGTCTGGATGCCTTCTTTTCATTCCCCTTCCATTAGCTGCTTCACCACCTGGCAGCCAGGCCAGGAACACCAGCAACCCAAAGAGGGCAAACATGTTTGTTTTGTTGCTTTTTCTCAAGTGTATTCCTGGTGGTTTCAAGATGAATAGTGGTTGGTTTAGTGATGACAGGTATACTAGTTGGCAAAACACAGGTCTGGGGTCCATACGGGGTCCGTACGGGGTCCGTACGGGGTCAGGGTCCTCACAGGGTCCTAGACAGAAAACTGGTCACCCTTGTCCCCACGCATGACACTAGGCGTGGATCAGAGCGGGTTTGCCCCAGTTTTCACACACACACACACACACACACACACACACACACACACACACACACACACACACACACACACACACACACACACACACACACACACACACACACACACACACACACACACACACACACACACACACACACACACACAGGGGGAAAAATCCACACTACACACAAAATCACTAACGAAAAGATGAGCACGGGCGACCTCCACGCGGTTCCCCTGGAACCCGGTGCCAGAGCTTCGGGTGACCAACAGCCCATGCCAGTGGTACGTGTGGTGCACTTGCCTGTCTTCAGGCAGTTCTCTCTACATTTGGGAGGACTCAAAGGCAGGGCAGGGGCGTACGAGGCTGTCATCGAACAGCTCGGATGGGCGGGGGCGCGCGTGAGGATGAGGCGCGGTGTCGCTATCATCGAAGCCGCCACCCCGCCGCCGGTGACGAGGGTGCGGGTGGGAGACGAGGAGGCCGACGTGGTCGACCTGGAAGAGCGGGAAAAACAGCGCCAAGAGGAGCTGAGGCGGGAGAAGGTCCAGCGGCTCAAAGGCCACATCGAGCGCCTCGCAGCGCCGGAACACCCGCTACGCCTCCCTGACAACAACATCCCTCGGGGGCCGAGGTACACGAAGGCCGAGTTTGTCTCGGAGTTCGGAAAGAAGGAGGGCGAGAGAGAGTGGCGCACGGCGGTGAAAGCGCACACCGAGGCAAGGAAGAGGCAAGTGGCGAGGCTCCAACAGCAGCTTGACGAGTTGCAACCGACTGCCAAAGCCGAGTCGGACGTCGAGATGCAGCAGGATGCAGTACCCACCGGCGCGGAGACCGCAGTTGCCTGGGAAGCTTGGGCCCAACAGCAGAAGCAGCAACGCCAAGCGTGGGAGAAGGAACGGGCCGTGGCGCGAGCGACATGGGAGCACTCGTACGAGCAGCGGTTTCTGAAGTGGGCGGAAGCCCAGACCCAGATAGCGAAGGAGCGGTACGACGAAACGTACAAACAGCAGCTGCTCTGGATGGGGGACGTCGAACGCCGCTTACTCGCGTTCGAAGACGAAACGAACGCGCGAATCGAATCGATGCGCAGGATCCCGAGTGAAGCGCCTCCAGCGCCAGCAATCGGCAATCCCGCGCCCGCACCCGTTTCACCTCCTGACGACGAACCTCCACGTCAGCCTCTTTCAAGCCAGACATCGTCGCAAACGAGCAAGAAGGGGAAGAAACAAGCAGCGAAGAAGGAAGCGGAAGAGCAAGAGGCCGAGCTGCTCCGGCAGATGAGCGAGGTTACAAAGAAGGCCGGGAAAGCCAAGGGTGCCAAGGGAAGCGGGAAGCAGCAGTCCCTTGTGGACATGATGTCCACCGGCGCCAACCGATACAGTCCAATTGAGAAGTAGGGCCCCGGGCGTCCTGGACAGGGTGTCGGAGAAGTGTGTAAACGAGAACCGTCGGCAACAAAATCATCATCATCAGCATCAGTATCATCATCAGATCCAAACAACCGACGACCGAAGACTGTGCACACTGACCGGGGCGCCGATCTACACCTGGCAAACAAACCAAGTGCGACAAGGGCGACACAACAAGCCCCATCGCCGGAAGGCACCCTTGGCCTTGGACAACTCCCAACATCACCAGCCGACAACCAAACCACGCCAGCCCGACGCGGCGACAATCCAAAACCCCAGTCGGCCGGGTCCAAGGCCGCTCAACGTCATCAGCTAACGCGAGCGGAGAGCGACGACAAATATATTGATAGTGTGGCCGAGGCGCTGGCCGCAAAGCGCGTGTCGGTGGAGAAGGACGGGAATTGCCAATTCGCAGCTCTGGTAAGAGGGAGCAAGCTGAGCATCACGGCGGCTTCCATGCGACAGAAAGTGACGTGGCAACTTCGCAATTCAACACCAACCGCATTCGAGACCCAACCATTCTCCGAATACCTCTTTGCAGTCGCACAGGATGGTACATACGGGGACCAGATCACGCTGCAGGCCGCCGCAGTAGTTCTAAAGGCGAGCATATGGGTGCTCTCAACGGGGGACCTGCAGCATCTAAGGCGAGCGGGGAGAGCTGAGAACCCGTCGCGGGTAATCGTGCTAACCTACCGCCCGCAGCACTATGACGCGCTCATGCTTCCCCACACAGGGTATCGGTTACTGGCTTCCTTGCCCCCCGAGACGTCCCGAGTAAGCGTACGAGAGCTAACGTCTGCTGCCGTGTTGCACCCCACCGACGTGGAGCACGCACCTAAGGACGCAATTGTGTTAGCAACAGTTAATCTTGGCTCCATGAGCACAAAGTATCGAACTGTCGCGACGCTGCCCGCGGACATTGTGGCCTGTCAGGAAACCCGAGTGGGCCCAGAGGGGAAGAGGACGTGTGAGATGTTTCTCGGAGCGTACGGCAAGAAGTGCTGCTGGGGAGAAGACGTCCCGACAGTGGTTGGGGCAAACGGAAGAGGACAGAGGGCACCAGGCGGCTCCGCAGTGGTGATAAACAACAGCGTGGTCGCCGCAAACGCACGCCCGAAGACTGAACTGGAGACTAGACTGGCGAAAAGCACACGGGTGGCTCACGCCGTCGTAGCGACAGGCAATGCTCGTTGCGTTTTGCACGTAATCTCGATTTATGCGCAAGTAGGGAGAGAAGCAGAGGTTGTCAGGGAACGGGAAAAGTTTATATCGGACGTATTTGAAATGGCGGCAGGGCTCGGGCAGGTACCAGTAGCCATCTTGGGAGATTTCAACACACCAGTAGAGGAGAGCGTGTCCCTAATGGCTGCCTGCCGGAGCGGGTGGACAGACGCGGCAGCAGCCGCGGCACATCAAACGTCGCGAGACGCACCACCCACCTGCTGGGCAGGAGCGGCAGGCACAAGGATCGATATGTGTTTCCTAAACGCAAACGCGTCGCAAGCACTCGTTGACACCCGGACAGCGAACCCGCACGAGTACGACATACCGACTCACTGTCCACTTTTCGTGACCCTAGACATGCGGGCAGCCTCACACCCGAAGCGGACGCATTGGATACCGGCTCCCTTTCCGAAGAAGGTGCCGCTGTCGACGAAGAAGGAGGAGCAGGACGCACTCGAGGCGGCACTACGCCGGAAACGTTCGGTAGATGGGGCAGAAGCAGCTCTGCGCAATGCATCAGAAGTGGCGGAGATGTACCTGCTCGAGCTCCACAAGAAGGGCCTTTCTCAGAAAGACGCAGACGGCTGCAAAGGCAGGGCCGAAGGATATTCCGTTCGGGACGCACATGTCTCTGCACGACAGGCGGTCTCGGCGCGGGGTGCTGTTGATAGGACCACCAGGCAGCGGGACAAGGTACTAGGAATGCTGCGAACAGTGGTAGCCGAGGCGAGTCAAAGGCTAGAAAGAGAGCAGCCCGGGGCGATGACTTTGGCCGAGAGAAATGCAAGAGGCGCACTTCAAAAGAAGGTATCCAGGGGGTACCTGCCGCAGAATGGTCCTACAAGCCACGACGAAGGCGGACGCGACGAGCTGGAGCGGTTATTGGAAATGGTAGAGGTGCTGGAAGGTTCGCAGCGCGAAGCGGTCTCCGCATTGAAGCAGCAGCGAACGCGGCGGTGGAAAGACCAGATGCAGAAGGCGTGGAACAGCGGTGACAAAGGCGACATATACCGGTTTCTTGCGGGAAGTCGAGAAAGCCCATCGGTGTTCCTGCGGCGACGAGACGGATCTCTGACGGCGTGTCCGGGAGAGATCGACGAGATGTTGAGGGGCCCCGAAGCATGGGGTGGTATCTTTCAGAGGTACACCGACATCCAGGAACCGCAGTGGGAGGCTTTTAAGACGCACTACGCGCGGTACCTGCCGGCCCCCCAACAAATGGAACACAAGACCATCGGCGCGGCAGACGTTAGCGCAGCACTCAAGCGAATGAAGACGACCTCTTCGCCCGGACTGCACGCGTGGCGTGTCTTCGAGCTGCGACAACTACCCGCCGAAGTCCTGCAACTAATGGCTGAAGCGATGAACCGAGTCGAGAGCGAGGGGCAATGGCCAGAACAACTGATGCACGCGATTCTGCACCTCTTGCCGAAGCCCGAGAGCACAGGAGACCCGCTATCGCAGCGGCCAATATCTGTCACACCGGTACTGTACAGAGTCTGGGCGGCGATCCGTGCACAAGAGGCCTTGGAATGGATGGATAAGGTAGCGCCCAGCGGGCTGCACGGGTGCCGGAAGAAACATGGGACGGACGACCTAGTCTGGCACCTCGCAGGTCTCATAGAGCAGGCGCACGTGACGGGGGATCCCCTCTACGGTCTTGGGCTGGACTTTAAGAAGTGCTTCGACTCGGTGCCGATAGATATCGCCTTCCGGCTAGCGGAGGAGCTCGGGTTCCACCCAACAGTGCTGAGAACTCTGCGAGCGGCCTACTCCAGCATGCAGCGCCATTTCCGAATTGGAGCCGTGGTCGGAGAAGGCTTCGTACCGACTAATGGAATTATGCAGGGGTGTCCATTGAGCGTGATACTGATAAACGTTCTTATCAGTGTCTGGATGCGGCACGTAGCAGACATTGAGGCGACCATTCCGTTGTCTTACGTTGATGACGTTTACGCGTTGATGAAGAGCCTCGCGAAGCTGCAAGAGGCAGCCAAGAGGTCAGGAACATTTGCGGGGCTGACAGGAATGAAGGTGTGTACGCAGTCGAAGTCCCTGTGGTTCACAACTGCGCGGGACGCTCCGGAGCAGATAGTGTACACCGAGAGCAAAGGGAACGAAGAGGCGGACGTACAGCCGGAGACGATAGGCGGGTGTCAGATTTTGCAAACGCGAAATCTCAGATTTTGCAAAATCTGAGATTGGCGAACCCAGGAATTTTTTTTTGCTGGGCCAAATCTCAGACTTTGCAAACCTGAAAATCTCAGATTTTGCAAACCTGAAATCTCAGATTTTGCAAATCTCAGATTTTGCAAATCTCAGATTTTGCAAAATGGGCCAATCTCAGATTTTGCGTATTTCACCAAAATCTCAGATTTTGCAAAATCTGAGATTTTGGTGTGAGTGCAAAATCTGAGATTTTCAGAACTACAACAACAAAAATTTTGGGTCAAATTTTTTTGGGCTCAGCTTTAGGACAGTTCCAGGCAGTGTGTTCTGTCGGATTGGGGGGGTTGCGCCTTCGGCGCTTAAAATTTTTATTATAAGAGATGGCAGGAGGTTGCCACCAGTTGATTTCAGTGTGTGGGGTCCCTATTTCAGGTGTTAAAATTTCGTTTGCAACACTCAAATTTCGTCTGCTTAGGAGCACTTGATTTCAGTGTGTGGGGTCCCAATTTCAGTTGGTGAAAATTTCGTTTGCAACACTCAAGTTTTGTCTGCACAGGAGCACTGCATTGTGTGAGGAAATCGAAAACCTCAGATTTTGCAGACCTGAAATCTCAGATTTTGCAAAATCGAAAATCTCAGATTTTGCAAATCTCAGATTTTGCAAAATGGGCCAATCTCAGATTTTGCGTATTTCGCCAAAATCTCAGATTTTGCAAATCTCAGATTTTGCAAAATCTGAAATTTTCGATTTTGCAAAATCTGAGATTTCGCGTTTGCAAAATCTGACACCCGCCCCTATTTCGAGTGTTTAGCCTCATTAAAGCCATCAAAAGTGAATTCAGACGGGTTTTTGACGCCAAACACAGCATCGCAAGAATATGGGGTCCACAATGAATGTACTTCAACGTACTATACAAAATGACATACACTCACACATTTGTAAAAATACCATGAAGTTCGTAGCCTATTATAGGGCCCACAAAGTGACTATCATGCAAGGTCAAAACCTTGTGTCTTTTTGGAAATGGCCCAAAAAAAAATTCCGGAAAAAAATAGGTGTTTAATTCAGCTAATCCCGAGCAAAGCCCCGGCAGGAGCGCGGATCTCCACCAAACCGGATCAGTCATTTGTTTCTGTTCAACTCGTTTGGCTGGAGAGCGCCCTGCCACTGCTCGCCGGGACTGAATACCCGTGTAGCAAAGGCGGCGGTCCCGATAACGTCGCATGAGACCTTATCGGTACCTCTTTTGCCCATTTCTGGGTTGCGACCTTATCGGTACCTTTTGGGGGTTGCGACCTTATCGGTACCTTTTTGAGGTGCGACCTTATCGGTACCTTTTTGGGGTTGCGACGTTATCGGTACCTCTTTTGGAGGTTGCGACCTTATCGGTACCTCTTTTGGAGGTTGCGACCTTATCGGTACCTCTTTTGGAGGTTGCGACCTTATCGGTACCTTTTTGGGGTTGCGACCGTATCGGTACCTTTTTGAAGAAGAAAAAAACGGAAATTTTTTTTTCGAGAAAAAAGCAGTCTGAAAAAAAGACGAGGTGCGACCTTATCGGTACCTTTTGAGAGTGCGACGGTATCGGTACCTCTTTTGGAGGTTGCGACCTTATCGGTACCTATTTTTGAGGTTGCGACCTTATCGGTACCTTTTTCGGAGAAAGTTTCGGAAAAATAATTGGGGGGGAAAGGTGAAAAAATGTCGAGAAAAAACGTCGGAAAAAAAGAACTCTGAAAACGACAACTCTAAAAAAAGACCAGGTGCTTGTGATGATACTGCACAAAGCCGCTATCGACCTTAGAACTCTTTGCACGTGTCGTGTCATGCGGTCGTCTTGCTTTGTGTCCGGTGTGCGCTTCACGGCCGTAATAGTAGCAGTTTGCACTTGAGCACTTGCAGCAATACTCTAGGCGTAGTCTGAAATGAAGTGATCCGAGGCAGACGACTTTAAAGTGTTGCAAACAGATCACAAACACGCTGAGCTCAAGTATACACTGCAATCAAGTGCTCCTGAACTGCTCGTGTTGCGAACGAATCAGCGGGATAGTGCACGAAAAGATGCTACAGCATACCACTGTTTAGCCAACAAGAACTAAGGCCGGCACGTTTCCGAGGCTGTTTCAATGTCCTGTATGGTTTTTGCATATTGTATTAGCGAAAAGTGCACTTCAAAAAGTACCTGTACCTTCCACAGATCGGCAATGACTCCCATACCGCTTCTGGGGGTGGCTTCTCTGCTTCCAACTTTCCTGTGTGGTGATGTAGGGGACCGCTTGTAGCCCACGAATCAGGGTTGTGCTGCCCCGACACTCAAACGACCTTCAAGGGCTTCAAGGCCAGACGACTGTTTAGTGTTGCAAACGAATCGCAAACACGCTGAGATCGGGACCCCACACACTGAAATCGACTGAGAAGAACCTGAGCGATCTCTCTTAATAAAATATTTAAGCGCCGAAGGCGCAACCACCCAATCCAACTTTGTACACACGAAACAGAGATCTTATGAATCAACGAAAAGCGAGCAAAAAGTAGCTTGTAAAACCGGAACAAGTCGGAAACCCCATCGGGGGAAAGCACGAGATGCAGGTGCTCCAAGGCCAGACGACTGTATAGTGTTGCAAACGAATCGCAAACACGCTGAAGTTGGGACTCCCACACACTGAAATCAAGTGCTCCTAGGCAGACGAACTGTTAGTGTTGCGAACGAATCGCAAACACGCTGAGATTGGGACCCCACACACTGAAATCGACTGAGAACAACCTGAGCGATCTCTCTTAATAAAATATTTAAGCGCCGAAGGCGCAACCACCCAATCCAACTTTGTACACACGAAACAGAGATCTTATGAATCAACGAAAAGTGAGCAAAAAGTAGCCTGTTAAACCGGAACAAGTCGGAAACCCCGTCGGGGGAAAGTACGACCTGCAAGTGCTCCAAGGCCAGACGACTGTATAGTTGCAAACGAATCGCAAACGCGCTGAAGTTGGGACTCCCACACACTGAAATCAAGTGCTCCTAGGCAGACGAACTGTTAGTGTTGCGAACGAATCGCAAACACACTGAGATTGGGACCCCACACACTGAAAGCGACTGGGAACAACCTGAGCGATCTCTCTTAATAAAAGATTGAAGCGCCGAAGGCGCAACCACCCAATCCGACTTTGTACACGACAACAGGGAATCAGCGGGAAAGTGCACGAAAAGATGCTACAGCATACCACTGATCAGCCAACAAGAACTAAGGCCGGCACGGTTCCGAGGCTGTTTCAATGTCCTGTATGGTGCTTGCATATTGTATCAGCGAAAACTGCACTTCAAAAAAGTACCTGAACCTTCCACAGATCGGCAATGACTCCCATACCGCTTCTGGTGCGGCTTCTCTGCTTCCAACATTCCTGTGTGGTGATGTAGGGGGGTTGGGTTTCATCCTCCAAGCGAGTGGATGCGAACACCGCTTGTAGCCCACGAATCAGGGTTGTGCTGCCCCGACACTCAAACGACCTTCAAGTGCTTCAAGGCCAGACGACAGTTTAATGTTGCAAACGAATCACAAACACGCTGAAGTTGGCACCCCACACACTGAAATCAAGTGCTCCTAGGTAGACGAATTGTTAGTGTTGCGAACGAATCGCAAACTAACTGATATTGGGACCCCACACACTGAAATCGACTGAGAACAACCTGAGCGATCTCTCTTAATAAAAGATTCTAGCGCCGAAGGCGCAAGCACCCAATCCGACTTTGTGTACAAAGTCGGATCGAAACAGAGATCTTATGAATCAACGAAAAGCGAGCAAAAAGTAGCCTGTAAAACCGGAACAAGTCGGAAACCCCGTCGGGGAAAGTACGACCTTCAAGGCCAGACGACTGTATAGTGTTGCGAACGAATCACAAACTCACTGAAATTGAAACCCCACACACTGAAATCGACTGGGAGCAACCTGAGCGATCTCTCTTAATAAAGCATTGAAGCGCCGAAGGCGCCACCACCCAATCCGACTTTGTACACACGAAACAGAGATTTTATGAATCAACGAAAAGCGAGCAAAAAGTAGCCTGTAAAACCGGAACAAGTCGGAAACCCCGTCGGGGGAAAGTACGACCTTCAAGTGCTCCAAGGCCAGACGATTGTAGTGTTGCAAACGAATCGCAAACACGCTGAAGTTGGGACTCCCACACACTGAAATCAAGTGCTCCTAGGCAGACGAACTGTTAGTGTTGCGAACGAATCGCAAACTCACTGAAATTGAGACCCCACACACTGAAATCGACTGGGAACAACCTGAGCGATCTCTCTTAATAAAAGATTGAAGCGCCGAAGGCGCAACCACCGAAACCGACTTTGTACACACGAAACAGACATCTTATGAATCAACGAAAAGCGAGCGAAAAAGAGCGTGAAAACCCGGAAGAAGTCAAAATAGTACCTGTATCTGCCACAAGACTCCTTCGCCAGCGCTGTTTGCGATGTGGTGTTTTCTCTGTTAACATTCCTGTGAGGTGGAGTTGGGGTTGGTTTACCATCCTCCAAGCGAATGGATTGGAACAGCAATTGTAGCCTACAAATCCGGTTTGTCCTGCTTCATCGTAGCTGGCTGCGCAACAAGAACAAAAGTGTGGAAAGTAAGTAACTATGTATTTCTTTGTCTCCCCATCCACCTATATGTGTGGCTGTCATCAGAGAGAGAATCATTACGTTGTTGGTGCCGTGCGCCTACAACGACGCGGCCTTGTCGTAAACGATGATGATTGCGTCGATGATGGCGCAGCCGGGGGCGTTCTGGCTGGTGGGTGCGACCGCCTGCGAGTGTTAACAGGTTGTGTCGCTGGTTCTTTTTGATCGCTTGGCCCACGGCGGCGGCTAGCACCTTGGCAGAGACTCTCAACTCCCGCTGAACAATACGTCTTGCGGATACTCGGGCACCGCATCAACATCCATTCGGTCTCCAGCAGCAAAGCACTTGTGAGATCGCTGTTCAGTGTGGAGGTCGGATTGGGTGGTTGCGCCTTCGGCGCTTGAATCTTTTATCAAGAGAGATCGCTCAGGTTGTTCTCAGTCGATTTCAGTGTGTGGGGTCCCGATCTCAGCGTGTTTGCGATTCGTTCGCAACACTAACAGTTCGTCTGCCTAAGAGCACTTGATTTCAGTGTGTGGGAGTCCCAACTTCAGCGTGTTTGCGATTCGTTTGCAACACTATACAGTCGTCTGGCCTTGGAGCACTTGAAGGTCGTATTTTCCCGTCTTTTTCCTAGTTTTTCGCCGACTGTCTTTCCGTCTTTTACCGGGTTTTACACGCTCTTTTTCGCTCGCTTTTCGTTGATTCATAAGATCTCTGTTTCGTGTGTACATAGTTGGATTAGGTGGTTGCGCCTTCGGCGCTTGAATCTTTTATCAAGAGAGATCGCTCAGGTTGTTCTCAGTCGATTTCAGTGTGTGGGGTCCCGATCTCAGCGTGTTTGCGATTCGTTCGCAACACTAACAGTTCGTCTGCCTAGGAGCACTTGATTTCAGTGTGTGGGGGTCCCAACTTCAGCGTGTTTGCGATTCGTTTGCAACACTATGCAGTCGTCTGGCCTTGGAGCACTTGAAGGTCGTATTTTCCCGTCTTTTTTCCAAGTTTTTCGCCGACTGTCTTTCCGACTTTTCCCGGGGTTTTCACGCTCTTTTTCGCTCGCTTTTCGTTGATTCATAAGATCTCTGTTTCGTGTGTACAAAGTCAGATTGGGTGCTTGCGCCTTCGGCGCTTGAATCTTTTATTAAGAGAGATCGCTCAGGTTCTTCTCAGTCGATTTCAGTGTGTGGGGTCCCGATCTCAGCGTGTTTGCGATTCGTTCGCGACACTAACAGTTCGTCTGCCTAGGAGCACTTGATTTCAGTGTGTGGGAGTCCCAACTTCAGCGTGTTTGCGATTCGTTTGCAACACTATACAGTCGTCTGGCCTTGGAGCACTTGAAGGTCGTATTTTCCCGTCTTTTTCCTAGTTTTTCGCCGACTGTCTTTCCGACTTTTCCCGGGTTTTACACGCTCTTTTTCGCTCGCTTTTCGTTGATTCATAAGATCTCTGTTTCGTGTGTACATAGTTGGATTGGGTGGTTGCGCCTTCGGCGCTTGAATCTTGTGTATCAAGAGAGATCGCTCAGGTTGTTCTCAGTCGATTTCAGTGTGTGGGGTCCCGATCTCAGCGTGTTTGCGATTCGTTCGCAACACTAACAGTTCGTCTGCCTAGGAGCACTTGATTTCAGTGTGTGGGGGTTCCAACTTCAGCGTGTTTGCGATTCGTTTGCAACACTATGCAGTCGTCTGGCCTTGGAGCACTTGAAGGTCGTATTTTCCCGTCTTTTTCCTAGTTTTTCGCCGACTGTCTTTCCGTCTTTTCCCGGGTTTTACACGCTCTTTTTCGCTCGCTTTTCGTTGATTCATAAGATCTCTGTTTCGTGTGTACATAGTTGGATTGGGTGGTTGCGCCTTCGGCACTTGAATCTTGTATCAAGAGAGATCGCTCAGGTTGTTCTCAGTCGATTTCAGTGTGTGGGGTCCCGATCTCAGCGTGTTTGCGATTCGTTCGCAACACTAACAGTTCGTCTGCCTAGGAGCACTTGATTTCAGTGTGTGGGGGTCCCAACTTCAGCGTGTTTGCGATTCGTTTGCAACACTATGCAGTCGTCTGATCTTGGAGCACTTCAAGGTCGTATTTTCCCGTCTTTTTTCCAAGTTTTTCGCCGACTGTCTCCGACTTTTCCACGCTCTTTTTCGCTCGCTTTTCGTTGATTCATAAGATCTCTGTTTCGTGTGTACCATGCAGGGTCAAAACCTTGTGTCTTTTTACAACGCTCCCGCAGGGCCGATGGAGCCCTAAAAAAATTTTTGGAAAAAAAAAAATTTGCTCAACTTCCTCAAAAATTACTGCAGAGTTTGTTCCAAACTTTTAAAATTCAAAAACCCCAATTTTTTTCCGGAAATTTTTTTTTGCCAGTTTCAAAAAGACACAAGGTTTTGACCCTGCATGGTACAAAGTCTGTGATTCGTTTGCAACACTACAATCGTCTGGCCTTGGAGCACTTGAAGGTCTTTTTCCCGTCTTTTTTCCAAGTTTTTCGCCGACTGTTTTTCCCGACTTCCTCCAGGGTTTGTAAACACTCTTTTTTGCTCGCTTTTTCGCTGAATCGTAAGATCTCTCTTTCATGTGTACATAGTTGGATTGGGTGGTTTCGGCTTTTTTTTGGCCCAAAAATTTTCGGAAAATTTTCGGAGTTTTTTTTTGGCCCAAAAAATTTTTGGAAATTTTTCGGAGTTTTTTTTTTGGCCCAAAAATTTTTCGGAAATTTTCGGTTTTTTTTTTTGGCCCAAAATTTTTTTGGAAAATTTTCAGATTTTTTTTTGGCCCAAAATTTTTCGGAAATTTTTCGGATTTTTTTTTTCGGCCCAAAAAATTTTCGGAATTTTTTTCGAAATTTTTTTTTGGAAAATTTTCGGATTTTTTTTTGGCCCAAAAATACTTCGGGAAAATTTGGTCACAATCCCAAAAAAGGTAGAGATAAGGGCGCAACCCCCAAAAAAGGTCGAGATAAGGGCGCAACCCCCAAAAAAGGTCGAGATAAGGGCGCAACCCTCAAAAAAGGTCGAGATAAGGGCGCAACCCCCAAAAAAGGTCGAGATAAGGGAACAAGCCAAAAACGGGCCAAAAAGGTAGAGATAAGGGCGCAGCTCAAAAAGGTAGAGATAAGGGCGTATCTCAAAAAGGTCGAGATAAGGGGGCAACCCAAAAACGGGCCAAAAAGGTCGAGATAAGGGCGCAACCCAGAAATGGGCAAAAAAGGTATCGATAAGGTCTCATGAGACGGTATCGGGACCGCCGCCGTAGCAAAGCATGCAGGGGGGGCATGCCAGGCTGATGCCTGAGGTGCGAGGCGCGGCCCACCTGAGGGGGGGTCGTCGCACGCCGATCGACGGTGCAGCTGTTCCAGCTGAGATCCGTCCTGTCCAGTACTTGACGTGCAAGCCGTGGATATTCGTGTGGTGCCTGGCCAGCGCCTTATCATGCAGGGTCAAAACCTTGTGTCTTTTTAAAACGCTCCCGCGGGGCCGGTGGAGCCCTAAAAAATTTTTTGGAAAAAAAAAAATTTGCTCAACTTCCTCAAAAATTACTGCAGAGTTTGTTCCAAAATTTTAAAATTCAAAAAACCCATTTTTTTTCTGGAAATTATTTTTTGGCCATTTCCAAAAAGACACAAGGTTTTGACTCTGCATGTTATCATGACGAGACTCGCTTGGCTGAGGTCCGCCGCGCTCGGCGGCAGCTCGCCTGGTTGGGGTCCGCCTGGTCGCTGACGTGCAGCTCGCTTGGCTGAGATTCGCCGTGCCACGTGCACGGCGTGCAGCTCGC
>JAPJBO010001174.1:0-62687 GCA_030068145.1 Diplonema papillatum | reverse complement strand
CCCCCTGCTTCTTTCGCCGGGGGGGGGTACTGGTTATACTGGTATTTGACTTCGGCCCCAGAGTTGCGGCAGACTGGGTGTATCGACAAGCCCCATGCCAAACGGTGCGGCCTGCTTCATTCCCGAATTACACAATGCCAGGCGTTAGCGTCTGTCAAGAGCATGCGTGTCGCACGGTCGTGTCTTTAAAGGGAGAGACATCAGCTCACTCTGTCAAAAAAAAAAGGAACATTCATCTCATAAACATTACGAAGCGTTTGGGGTCAGCCTGTCTGAGTTTCGAGCCGGAATATGCCAGTACCCCCTGCTGCACTCTCTCCCGTAGTAATTTATTTGGTCATCTCCTTTTTCTTTTAGCCACACATGCAATGTGTGAGGAAACTGAACCGCCCGAGTAGGACCCTCTGATCGTGATCAATTGCCACCTTGAAACCACGTGAGTTCAACGTAGTGCGGTCTGGTGCTAGGGCCCCTTTCTCCTTTCTCCTACCCTCGCGCTTGTGCGGTTTTTCTTGATCCTGCACAACAACAGCAACCCGCGCTCCCACACGCGAACCAAGTCCTTTTTACCAAACATGCAATGTTGGAGGAAATAAGAACGCGTCACAGGCCATCCACGGCGTTTCCTTGCGCCCTGTACCAAGAAACAAACGTCCAGGGCAAAGCGTTCAACGAAAAACAATTCCCTCCCCTCATCATTTTCCGGTTTCAACCGTGGTGAGCCAGTGACGCGTCTTATTTTGTTTCTAAAGCCACATGCAATGTGTGAGGAAAACGCTAGAAACTGACCCCGCGAGTAGGACCCTCTCTGATCATATTCAATCGCCGCCCGAACCCGTGCCCAGGATTTCGAGCTCAGGACCACCTGAAACTGTATGTTTGCTTTATCTTGAGTTCAGGATATAGGTGCGGTCAACGAAAAAAACTCCCCCCTTTTGGTTTTCAGCGAGCTACGAGGGTCCAAAAATACAACCTGCCCCTTTTCTTTTAGAAACATTTTCTCCTTTCCTCCTTTACTTTGATCATAGGTGTCACGGCAAGTTTTGGCAGCCGCTGCTTAACAAAATTTGACGTGGGCGGCTTTGGATTTACATCTGAATGACACCTCAATACAAAAAAAGTTGTCGACAACTAACAAGTAAAAGAATAAAACAAAACTACGCATTTCTTTCAGGAAAAAACCCCCTTTCATTTCTCTCCTACTCTCGTGAGTGCAACGGTTTCTTTGTCAAGTTTCTTTTTCTTTAAGCCCACGCCTGCGGGGGGACAGGGTGGGGGTGACTCGATGGGGCGCCTTCCTGAGGAAGAGATGTCGGTATTTTCGGTGGGGCGCGGATGTTTTGGCTCTCATGCCGACTCCTTCGTGCTGGGGCGCGGGTGTTTTGGCTCTCATGCCGACTCCTTCGTGCTGGGGCGCGGGTGTTTTGGCTCTCATGCCGACTCCTTCGTGCTGGGGCGCGGGTGATTTGGCTCTCATGCCGACTCCTTCGTGCTGGGATGCGGGTGTTTTGGCTCTCATGCCGACTCCTTCGTGCTGGGATGCGGGTGTTTTGGCTCTCATGCCGACTCCTTCGTGCTGGGATGCGGGTGTTTTGGCTCTCATGCCGACTCCTTCGTGCTGGGGCGCGGGTGATTTGGCTCTCATGCCGACTCCTTCGTGCTGGGATGCGGGTGTCTTGGCTCTCATGCCGACTCCTTCGTGCTGGGATGCGGGTGTTTTGGCTCTCATGCCGACTCCTTCGTGCTGGGATGCGGATGTTTTGGCTCTCATGCCGACTCCTTCGTGGATGCGGGTGTTTTGGCTCTCATGCCGACTCCTTCGTGCTGGGACGCGGGTGTTTTGGCTCTCATGCCGACTCCTTCGTGCGCATGAGCTCGCTGCACCGTCGTTCGTACTCATCTCCACTTGCTGATATACGAGGATGTCCCAGCGAGCCAGTTCGGCTTCCTTCGCGACATCTCTCTCATCCTCTTGCTTGGGTTGAGTTTGAATGGCAGCACGACTCCGCCCGTGCCGGCGGAATCCACATGCAACGATGCCAAAAGGGGGGCGAAGGTTCGGGCAGAAAGATTCCAGCAAAAGTACAATGCTGTGTGTATGATGAAGGGTGTACGGTTATTCCGTGTCAACCCAACCAACAGGGACGTCTAAACCCAGACTCGGAAGAAGGCTTGCCGGGTGAAGTTTTAAGCCCCCCCATTCAGCCTCAGAATATGAGGTTCTAGGTCGCACGCAGTATCGTACTTCGCCAGAATCCTCTGTCCTCCCCCTTGCAGCATCCTACACACACGTGTTCCCGGAGGTGCCCCGACAAGGCAATAACTAACCAGTGTAATAACACTGGGGGGAAAATACTCGAAGGGCTGACTTGTGCTTACTTCGAAGGAGGCTAGAGGGGGAGAAACAATACAACTACAAAGTGGGTCTTTTTTGTTGAACGCTTGCGCCCGCCAGTAAACCCAGCTTTACCTGTGTCTCGTGTGGGCTACAGCACACACCTCCTTTGATCTTTTGCAGCTGGCAGCCTCCTCAAGTATTACCTACGAAGCAGGTGCTTATACAAAAAAAAGAACTCTACTATATTTGCCGCCCCCTTTGGCGAAGAACCCGATACATGGCCACAATTCTTTTCCTGGCGACCCGAACTGCGTGCTCAGAAGCCCTGTGCGGGACGGTGCGGGAACGACAGGTCCGCAGGCCCGGATCGATACCGATACATGCAAAACCCGGAGGAAGGTAGGACACCTACGCGCCGCCGCCCTGCACCGCGGTTGCATGCTCGAGCCCTGTCCTGACTGTCGTTCCAAGCCCAGCCTGGTTTTATTCGTACCCCCCCCGGCCCCCCCCTCCATGTGACTCTCTGCCTCACACGTCAGAGAGGGAAGCGTCGGCAAGGCAAGAACCCCCCCTTGTCCTTTTCTTTTTTTTGCGAGTGCGTTCGCATTTCTGAATTTCTCAAGATGGCACCCAACCTCCGTCCACAAACGGCAAAACTCGTTGATCGAGTGCAAAGGAACCTACATTCAACTTTCTGCTTATGCTTAGCACGCTCGAGACTCCCGTGATGCTGATTGTGACAGCGATGTCCAGGAAACACGAGCACTGCATGTCTACAAGAACGGTGCGCTGCGTGCGAGCAAGGCAGGAGAAGCCTCTGCTGGCACGCCTTGCGTTCACAATTCAAAATTAACGAATCAGAAGGAACCCCATTAAACCGCCTGTTTATACTTTTGCAGGCACTTGCCTCCCGCCTGACTTTAGTCCGGCTGCAGCCGGCTGGTTGAAGCCAAGTGTTGCTTGGGTTTTCTCTCCAGACCGGCGTCAGTGCCTTTTGTCCGATGGAGGCCTGACCGACGGACTGTCTGACTCTCAGTCTGACTCTCGTCGGACAAAGGTTTTGAGTAGGTTCTACTGAATCTACTTCAACACGCTGAGTCTGACCAGTTATCCACTTCGACCTAATTTAGGCTGGCTTCAGTCTGACGTTGGCCTGACTCTGATTTGTACCAACTTTGACTTCTGTATCTGACTCAAGCAGGGAGTTCGACTAGTCAGACCTTTGTCTGACTAGTCTGATTTTTGGCCACTTTGGCCTGTTTTCTGCTTTGATCTGCGAGGCAAGAACGAAATAGAAGTTAGTCTGTCAACCGTGGGGGGGGGGATGCGTGAAAACTGATTTTGCATTCCCACCCCCCCCCCTTCCAAGGCAAGAACGAGAGAGAATGAAATGAAAGAAACCAACCTGTTTCATTGCACCCCCCTCTCCCCCCCCACTGCCCGCGTGGAGGGGCTCCTCACTCGCGCCCGGGGTTTCTTGGGGGCGTGCACGGTAAATTGAGAATGCCAGGAGCAACACAAAAAAGAAAAACACACGAATATTGCCCTTGTTGGACAAAGGACGTCAAGGTTTTTTTTTTTTTTTTTTTTTTTTTTTTTTTTTGGTATCTGAGGGGGGAAATGCATGACGCACGACCACAAGCCGGACCAAACTTGTGAGTGTGGGACTGTCCGTTTTTCCGTCGGGACTTACCCACTAAAACCACCTAACTCAGAGATTCGAGAGATGCAGAGGGTGCTACCCACGGTTCTCACCGTGTACGCGGCGCGATGGAGGGGCCACCCTCCACGCGGGACTTGGCGGTGTGCCCGGTGGCTAGCCGGATCTTGCGTCGGAACCCCTGCGCTCGCTGTGGCGCCTTTTTTTTTAGTTTTCCATCGGATAGAAGAATCATTATCATAAGATCAAAGATCTTAGATTGATACTCTTCCGACGGGAACTGACGCTTGTACAAAGGTTATTACCCCGTTGCTAACCCTAGAAAAGCACCTCGCCGAATAAGCTCTCTACGTTCACCCTCAAAAAAAGAGTTGATTTAGATGCGCGCATAGCGGTTGTTCAACTCTTTACCGACCTGGGTGGAGATCTCTGATTTCTGGCTAGCTGGTCAGTCAAGGCAGAAATTGAGTTCCCGAGGTACCAGCAAGCCAGCTAAGGAGAGCTAACCGTGAATGATCCTTGGTAGGTATGACATGAATGAAACGGATGTTAAATTGGCGAATGGAGAAGGAACAACGGCTCCGAGTGACTCTCTCCAAGGAGGCAATTTAAGAGTTAGTTAAAGAAATCCTAACACAACCCCTTGGGTTGAAGATAGGGTTAAAGGCGGGGGGAGAAATAGGTACAGCCGAAAAGCATTTATTTTGCGGAGAACGTTCCTTCGTCAATGGGAACGCGCAAAAACTTTCACTCTAAAAAAAATCCACAAATAACGCTAAAAAAAGACAGACGACGTTTTATTTTTTTGTGCGTGCCGGTTTGATCGGTTTCCCGGTTTTTAGCCCAGGCAATGTGTGGGGAAACTGAACCGCCGAGTAGGTTCCTTCTGATCGTGATCATTTGCCAATTTTCCACCTGAATCCACGTCCAGAATTTGGGTTCAGGGTAGTGCGGTCAACGAACTCTAGTTTCCAATTCTTCTCCTACTCTCGCGGTGCACGGGGGGTTTTTTTTTTGTGTTTAACAAACGCAATTTGTCAAAGAACAAAGCCCGATCGATGGCAACGCTCTATCCTCACTCCCGTTAGATGAACAAATCAGGTTAGAAGGAAGTGCGCACAAAGGAAGCGCCAGGTCCGGGGTTTGCTATGGAACATAGATGTACTGGAGGCATACCCTTTAGAGGCTTGTGTGTAAGGGCGTCCTACCCTTGGTGCCGGCTTCTGGGACCGATGAAGACCGCGGCCAGACGTGATAGTCAATGAAGGATGCGGGCACGATTGTCATCATATCACGCTTGAGAAGTGCCAGACTGCAGCTTCTGTCGTCGAGCCCCCATACTGCCTGAACGAGGCCGTATTTGCCCCGTGGCGTGCATCTATGTTTTCCCACCAAAACTACGCATTTTCTTTTTACCAAACATGAAATGTTGGAGGAAATGAGAAGCTCGTCGCCGCAAACCGTGGCGTTTTCACTTGCGTCCTGAATCCAGCTTTACGTAAAAAACGATCAGGCACTGCGTTCAACGAAAACAACTCTCTCTTCACATGATCATCATCATCATTAGTTGTGTATCAGCCGCGGTTGTGCGAGTGACGAGCTCTCATTTCTTCTTTTTTTTGAGCTAAAGATTTCTGATCAACCACCAAGAACACGCTGTGTGCCGACGTCTTTTTTAGCCTGCAAGATTTGTGAGTGCTGAAGAAAAAGAAGCACATATCCGCGAGCTCCTGTATTCACTGCCCATTTGCTTGGCGCAACGGAATCCTCCCCCCCCCCCCACACTTGCTGCCCTCAGCACGCAGGATTACTTCCTCGCACTCTTTTCCTTTTGGTACTTCAACCATTGGTGCTGCACATGGCAACCCCATGTCCACTGTGCTCTGCGGAGTTTACTTCGCAGATTGCCACCGTAAAAAGAAGACAAGTCAGTGCTGCCTAGCGAGTCGCAGTCACAATCAGGGCGAGTGCCCTGAGTTTTTTAACTGATTGCTCAGACACGGTTGTAGGGGCCTTCTCCCCGTGACGGATTCGCCTGTGCTCTAGTAGCACGGGTGGTCCTGGCTGTGACGAGCTACGAACAGCCGCCTGACAAACCAGACTCACACCGCAGTCCTGTCTGCAGACACTCAGGTTCCACGCTGATGATGGGCCGCCTTATGTGTCCGTGGCTTAAAGGACCGAAACACGGCGCAGACGGGACCAGTGCGGTGTTGAGCACATACCCATTCCAAGCACGTTCTTGCAATCCCCCCCCCTGCGGAGTCTTACACTCCTTTACCCTTTTCCTTTTTCCCTTTTCTATTTTACACTCTCTTCGAAGAAGACTTGATGCTAGCATCAAACATGCATGAGAGGCAGTGTCCTGCCTAAACATTAAACTAAGTTTTCCCCCCGGGGTCTCCCCCCATGCATTCAAGCTCTCTCAAGAAAAAAATGAAGAAAAAAATTGAATTAACGATGCCGCCTTCGTGGTGAACCGGGTGGTATTTGTCCTCCTTTTTCGTCCTCGAGGCACACGCACACCTCTTTTTTTCTGAATCATCATCATCATGCACCCACCCCCTCACCCTTATTTTTTACATAAGCGCCAGCTTGAAAGGAAATGCTCGACGATGCTGCCCGACAAAGAACAGAAGGGATCCAAAGTGCTGTAACTACCGAACCACGTGTTGAACGGACGTGAGGTCATGCGGGTCTACCCCTACACGACAAATCACACAAACACAACAGGTCAAAAGTCCTGAGTGAGAAAACAACACACGGTGGTGTAAGCGAAGAACAAATCAGTTTTGTCTTTGTATTGCATTTGCCCCTTTACCTTTATATTTCCCCCCTTCCATTCGGAGTCGAAGCAGCTACGTCGAGTATTTCCACACGGTTTGCTCCAGCACCGGGTGGGGAGTTAAACTGCGCGGTCCATTTCGCGGGTGTGGCGAACCCGAAAAAACCCCAGTGTGGAGTCCGGGTGTGACACCCGCAAATCCAGTGTGAATCCAGCGCGACCGCCTGTTTTTGCGGGTGTCCAGTGTGAATCCAGCGCGACCGCCTGTTTTTTGCGGGTGTCCAGTGTGAATCCAGCGCGACCGCCTGTTTTTGCGGGTGTCCACCGGATTTCACACCGGAATTACGGGTGTGGCACACCCGCAACTTTAGTGTGGAATCCGGTGTGGCACCCGCAAATCCAGTGTGGAATCCGGTGTGACACCCGCAAATCCAGTGTGAATCCAGTGCGACCACCTGGTTTTGCGGGTGTCCACTGGATTTCACACTGGATTTGCGGGTGTGGCACGCCCGCAAAATCCAGTGTGTGGAATCCGGTGTGACACCCGCAAATCCAGTGTGAATCCAGTGCAACCGCCTGTTATTGCCGGCGTCCACTGGATTTCCTGGATTTGCGGTGTACCTGCACCCGACGCTTCGACCGCACAGTTGACTCCTCCCCACCCGGTGCTGGAGTGCACCGTGCGGTCTACCTTTCCCCCCCAAAACCCCTCCACTTTGCGTATGCGACACGCCTCCCTCGGTTCGCGGGATCATTTCCTCGCACTGTTTTTCCTTTGGTACCTCAACCATTGGCGCTGCATGGCAGCCCCATGTCCTACTGTGCTCTGCAGAGTTACGTCGCAGATCGCCGCAAAAAGAGAAGACTAGTCTGTGCACTCCAGCGAGTCGCAGTCTCCATCAGGGCGGTGACCCTGAGTTTTTTTACAACTGATTCAGGTTGTGGGCGCAGTACTGGGGTTTCGCTGCAGAGAATCTGTGGCGACAATCCGCGCCATTGCCGCTCGCCGGCGGCTACCTCTTCGAACGCCGTCGAAGACGGCGGCAATACTGGTCGGCAAAGCCGAACAGAGCATCGAACGCAGTGGCGAGTTCGGACTCTTTCAAGCGACAACGGGCTGCCGCCCGACGAGCTGCTGAGTCTCGCGCGTCTCGCGTCAGCCAGCAATCCTCACTGGTTGCAGAGTTTGCGCTGGATCCGTTGGTGTCGTAAGTGAAATACCTTCTGCGACAACGCACGGCTATTCGATGGCAGCTCCAGGGGATGCCGTGGACGAATTCGTAGAAGCGCGAAGGGCACGGCTTTTCCTCCCGTTTTCGCTGGAAACGGTGAGAGCTGCGTTCCCGCAGTAATCAGTTGCAAACAAGTTCAAGAAAACCAGAATGTTTTTGAAAATCGCCCCGGGTCTACAAGTGTATGTGTTGCCGGCTCCTTTAGAAGGTGCGGTGTTCGGCGCATAACCATTCCAAGCACTTCTTGTTTTTCCCCCCCTTCATTCCAGTCAGGGTACTTCGCATGACTATGCGAGGTGCTGCCCTCAGCTCGCAGGATTACTTCCTCGCACTTTTCCCTCTTTGGTACTTCAACCACAATGGTGCTGCACGGCCACCGCCTCATGTCCACTTCATGCCCACTGTGCTCTGCGGAGTTTACTGTAAATTCTCCACGACAGAAACAAGACAAGGCAAGTGTGTTGCAGCGAGTCGCAGTCACGTACGGCGCGCGCCCTTTACTGGAGGGTGGAAATCTAGTCGTATTAACGGTTGGCACTGATAGAAATTTAATTTAACTCTAGAAAAAGGACACGCCACGCAAAACCTGAAAAAAAAAGGTCACGAAAAAGGTTCTCAAGCGAACTTGAACTCAAATAAACGGCCTTATTTTGCTTTTTGCCAGGTTTTGCCGTCTGCAGGTCCGAAACTGGGTCAGTTCGGAGGTTTTGAGGTCACGACTATGCATTGATCACAAATCGCACAACGCAAGCAACGTAAGAATCGTTCATACACCGTCAGGAATTACCTCCCTCCAGCAACTGATTGCTCAGGCACGGTTGTGAGGGTCTTCCCGAGACGGGTTTGCCTCAGCGGGTTGATCCTAGCTTGCTGTGACGCGCAGCGAGCAGCTGTCTGACGCTCGTGTCGCTGTCCTGTCTGCACACACTCAGGTTCCGCGCTGGTGACGGTCTGCCTTGCGTGGCCGTGGCGTAAAGGACTGAAGGACAACGTGCGGTATTAAGCCACCATTCCAAGCGCGTTTTTTGCATCCCTCGATGTACTATGTACTGTGCCTCTTATCAACATGCTGCGCGGCTCCCTTGCTTACTTTGTGTCTTCTTGTGTTATTTGACACTTTCTGCTACCGCGTGGGTGCTCCGCGTGAGGATGCTTATGAGGTCGCCACAGATCTTCTGCAGCTGCATCCTGTGGTAATCATTTCTCTCACCTAAAAACTGACGCTCAACGCCGGGCTTCTTCCCCCATAGCGAAGCGGCTTGCAGCCACAGATCTTTTTCTGTATCCGTTTGTCGTTCGCTCTCAATCGCGCGCGGTGTGAGTTGCCGACTCCGGCGAAAAAAGGTCGTCAGAAACCCAAAACTGGAGGCCAAGGTGGCCCCAGAACGCTCCGAAAATCCAGTATTAAGCAGTCGGATGCTCGTTTGGGTCCAGAAAATGGCCGCAGAATGCGAGACCACTAGGAAGAATCACCTGTCCACAGTGCAATTTCCAATGGATATCTTTCGGGAACTGAAAAGAACGGTCACAAAACAGTTTCGACTAGCACCCCCAACCCCATACTACGGGCCCATAGGGTACTCGCGTGTTTATTTTTGTTGAACGCTTACGCCCGCCACTAAACCCAGGGTTACCTGTGTTTCGTGTGGGCTACAGCACATTTACCTCCTTTGATCTATCGCAACTGGCAGTCTTCTCAAGCATTTCCTACAAAGCAGGTGCTTATACAAAAAAAAAAAAAAAAAAAAAAAGCATCCAGAAGATCCCGGGAAATGCTTGCTCTAGATCGGTGGTGCAGGTTGAAAAAAAAAAACGGCCGGAAAACGTCCCCACTAACTCAACGCGCTCACACCCGCCGCGTTCACAGCTCACACCTACTATGCGGGCTTGTCGCCGCCCATCGACTGTCAGCCCATTCACTTTTCACCCCCCCGAGGCACTTGCTCTCACTCACGACGCGGAAGCCCTCGGACGGTGCCTTCTTCAGAGTTGTAGTTACTTCTCTCGGCATTTACTTCCGAGAGTCCACGATCCGTTTGGCTGACCTTTTTTCTCCGTTTATCTCTCTCTTTCTCTCTCTCTCTCATCAGTATAAAAATCTGTATTCTTTCCTCGCCCCCTTCCTTCCTTCCTCCTCCTTCGTGTATGAGAGACAGTGTTCTGCCTATACATTAAGCGCAAGATCTCCCCCACCCTCCTCTCCTTCATGTCTCTCTTCTTTTCAGGCGGCACTGCTGTGTTGCAGGGGAACTCTTCGGGGAACATGTTGGCGCGGTTAAGGGAACCCAGGTTGAAAAAGTATTTATAGCTCGCAGAAAGAAAACGAGGGCTGGGCCAGTAGTATATGTCGGAACACCTTTAGAACAGGCCCCTGGAGCTTCGCGAATGAAGGAAAAGAAGTTCTGGACGTACAAACCCACAAAGACCATAGGATTCCCCTGTCGGGGGGTTGTGCACAAATAGTGCAGTCACACTGGTCTAGCTCGGTTCGGTCGTCTCTCCTTTCGTAAGCAGACGCACAGAGTGCGGCGAAGACTTGAGGGTTTGGGTGCGATTTCCCAGCCCCCTCCGCGGCCTATTTTATTGTCCAGCAAATGCAATTGGTCGAACGAAAACCGATCGATGGCAGCGTACTATCCTCACTCCGGTTAGATAAGCAAAACAGGTTTGAAGGACGAAAACATCTTCGAAATCTGATTGTAGGTCTGCCTGCGCCCTTTGTAGCTGACGCTGCATCCTGCTCGGAAGACCGCAAAACAGGAACAAAACACTCGAGGCCAAACCATCCAGGGAAGTTCCCATCGCTTACATTGCGTAGGGGGCCCGCAAATCGTTCTCTCGAAGTGGAAGAAGAAGAAGAAGAAGAAGAAGAATGCTTGATGGTAGCATCAACCATGCACGAAAAGCAGTGTTCTGCCTACTGCAGCCCAGCACCGACCGCAGCTAAATCTGGGTTCAGATCCGGGCGTAAGCGTTCGACTATGCACACCAGGGCAAGTTTCTTCTCTTCTTTTTGTTGTACCGATGGGAATGAGAAGCTCGTCACCACAAACCGTGGCGTTTTCACACCCCAAAGCGTAGAAACGATCAGGCCCTGCGTTCAACGAAAATGCAGCGTCCAGGGAAACTAAGCTCTGATCAATCGCCACCTTAAACCACGTCCAAGATTTCGGGTCAACAGGAAACGCGCGATTTCCATTCTGCCTCTTCTTTTGCTCATCGCGAAGTAGAGGGATGAGGTTTTCCTTCTTTAGCCGCAGGGGAGGTCCTAGCTCTGACCCTTGCATTTTTGTTTCTCCTTTTCTTTTTTTTTTTTTTACCTAAGCGCCAGCTTGAAAGGAAATGCTCGACGATGCTGCCCGACAAAGAACAGAAGGGATCCAAAGTGCTGTAACTACCGAACCACGTGTTGAACGGACGTGAGGTCATGCGGGTCTACCCCTACACGACAAATCACACAAACACAACAGGTCAAAAGTCCTGAGTGAGAAAACAACACGCGGTGGTGTAAGCGAAGAACAAATCAGATTGTGTTTGTATTGTATTTGCCCCTCTACCTCTACATTTCCCCCCTTCCATTCGGAGTCGAAGCAGCTACGTCGAGTATGTTTTTTCGTTGTGACCGCATTGCACTGTGTGAGGAAACTGAACCGCCCGTAGTAGGAACCTCTGATCGTGATAGACAATCGCCGCCTGAAGCCACGTCCAGGATCTGGGTACAGGGGAGTGCGGTCAACGAAACGCTGTGTCTTTCGTGATCCACACCAACTGTTACAGCAAGTGAAAATAAAATGGAGATTCCTTCATTATTGATTCGTCCGTTCTCTACAACACTTGTCGAAAGAAGCCTTGTACTCACATTTAAAAGCACCGATTCAACCCATCGCAGATGAGCGATATATGCCAGCTCGCTCGAAGGTGTGCAGTTGACCCCGATACTGAAAGACAGTCCTTTCTTCTTTTTCTGAGGTAGCAAGAACCGAGGCAGCGAGCTTTTTGTGAAATGGTTCTATTGCCCACCCGCCGGGCCTGCTCTCTCATTCTATTTTCTCGCACAGTTTCTTTTTCAATTTTTGTGGGCTGTTTTCATCCTCTGATGCTGGACAGCTCCAAGTATTTTTACAAGCGCCGGCTTGGAAGGAAATGCTCGACAATAACTGCCAGACAAAGAACCGAAGGGATCTCAAGTGCTGTAGCTACCGAATCACGTGTTGAACGGACGTGAGGTCATGCGGGTCTACCCCTACACGACAAATCACACAAACACAACAGGTCAAAAGTCCTGAGTGAGAGAACAATACACGGTGGACGTGGAGCAGGGAAGAACAAAACGAGATTGTGTTTGTATTGTATTTTCCCCTCTACCTCTATATTTCCTCCCTTCCATTCGGAGTCAAAGCAGCTACGTCGAGTATTTCTCTTGGTGTTCTTACTCTGTGATGCCAAGATGTGTGCGGAAATGAAATTGCTTCTGCGGTGGACGGGGTTTGCTTTGCAGCGCCCTGCTTTTTGCCGCCCCACCAGGCGCGACAACGCCGCTGCGTACCTGCACCTCCGGACTCCCAGCGGTCGTTTGTGCGGTCTGCCTCACTCCCTCAATGCGGGAGCGGCCACTTCCGCAATTTTTCACTCCCGCATTGACTTAGTAGATGGGCTGCTGAAGTCCGGGGTGTGGTAAAAGAAAGCCGACCACCACCCACCCCCCGAAGAGCAGGGGAGGTGCCTTGGCCTGGGAGCGATCGACCTGCCTCCGCTTGCTCTTTTCTTTTTCTTTCTTCTTTCAACATTGGTACCGACGGGAGCACATTTCCGGGACAACGGTTGCACGTGAGAGAGAAAAACGAAGCCATCGAACAAGCGCGAACACAGAGGAAGCGGTTCCCCTCAGAGAGGCTTATACCCTGTGCACACGCGAAGAACAAGAAACTCTTGCCTTATCGTTTTGGTCAGTTGATGCTGATCGTCCATTGCGTCGTTTATCAGTGCAAGCCCAACCAAATCCGGAGATGTTCCGTTCGGGAGAAACACCTGTTGTTTTGTAGTAAATGCTCAAGGTGGCCGCCAGTTGCAAAATGGCCGAAAGGCAAGGATAACTAGTAGTGTGAAAGCTATTGGAGTTGGATCCAGAGCTCAGGTTGCGACAGGCCCAGTTTGCTGGGCACCAGCGCACTGCTGGTACTCAGGAGGCCGGGGAAAGAACCCTCGCAGCAAGACCTGGGCTCTGTGAAGTGGCAACGGGGCGCCTTGCAAGTAATCTCTTCATCGGGATGAAAGCGCTTAGGCATGCACCGAGCAATGATTGCAAATGACGCGACTTGCGACCTTCACGGTGTCACGCGATATGCTGACATAGTGTGGCACCCATTAGAGGTGTGCTGTAGCTGCAGCGCAACAAAAACAAAGAAACCGACCTATTGAATAATTCTGGCAGTTGGATTGCTGTTCTTCCCACCAGCACTCCGACCCGGGCGGCGCCTCGAGTATTTTTGTCTTCGCTTTTTGATTCATTCACTCCTCCTGGAAAGAAAGGCCGCTCACCCCCCCCTTTCTTGCCCTTTTTTCTCTCTCTTCTATTTTCAGGCACCTTCTGTGTCTCTCCAAAAAGGGATCGAGCCTCAGTCGTCCGATTCGTCGATGCAATTGCTGTCGTTATAGCGCGCGGAAGAGCGAGCCAATAGCAGGTCTGTGATGCTCCTAAATGTCTAGGCTGCACGCGCACTACACTGACGCATTACACGAGCTTGAGAGCCTTCCGGCTGCCTATCTTGAAGAGGATGGGAAATCTTTTGAATTTGCGTCGTGATGAGGATCGATGATTGCAATTATTCTCCTTGAATGAGGAATGCCTAGTAAGCGCAAGTCATCAGCTTGCACTGATTACGTCCCTGCCATTTGTACACACCGCCCGTCGTTGCTACCGATTGGCTGTGGGATAGAGCTTGGGAGAGGGAAGCTCGTTCTTGGCAACAATTTCAGCGCCGAATCCAAGCAATGTTTCTCAGCTAGAGGAAGCAAAAGTCGTAACAAGGTTGCTGTAGGTGAAACTGCAGGATCATGTTTGCAAAGTATGGTAACAGCGATTCCTACGCTTGTGCAATGGTTCTTACGCGAAACCCCACAAACCTCGAAAACAAGGAAAAGTGTCATGGGCGGGTTCGAACCCGCGGACCGGCCTGAAGGCCGACGCCGCTCGCTCTGCCACCCCTCTGCATTTTGGCAGGGGGAAATAAAGCTAGCTTCGCACATCCCCAGCTCCAAAAAATCAATACACTTTTGAGTGTAGAGAAAAGTGGGGTTGGCTCGAATAGAGGCTATTCACATTGCATGTTCATAGGACCTCCAGTCTCGAAAGATGGTAACAGCGATTCCTACGCTTGTGCAAGGGCTCCATTTCCCACCAGTCAGCGTGCACTGGTCTTGATACGACAGATTTGCCCCAGCTCTGAACAGCAGTACGACGATACCTACCAAGCAAGTAACCAGCAAGTAACCCCCGTTCACGTATAATAGTTTCCAAAAGCGCCAGCTTGGAAGGAAATGCTCCACGAAGCTGCCAGACAAGGAACCGAAGGGATCCCGAGTGCTGTAACTACCGAACCACGTGTTGAACGGACGTGCGGTCAGTGCGGGTCTACCCCTACACAACAAGACACACAAACACAACAGGGGCAAAAAAGTCCTCCAGTTTGTTGAACGCTTACTTCCGCCACTGAACCCAGATTCACCTGTGCTTCGTGTGGGCTGCCTCCTTTGCTCTTTTGCAGCTGGCAGCCTCCTCAAGTATTTCCTACAAAGCAGGTGCTTGTACAAGAAAAAAAAACTCGCGGTGTAAGCGAGGAACAAAACGGATTGTGTTTGTGTTGTGTGCAGGGAATTCAAGTATGTAACCTGCTAATGACACAATTGGTGGACAAGTCTGGTGCCAGCACCCGCGGTAATTCCAGTACCAATAGCGAATTAATGCTGCTGCTGTTAAAAGCTCGCAGTTGGATCCAGAGCTCGGGCTGCAAGGCGGCCTAGTTTGCTGGGCATCAGCGCACTGCTCGTATTCAGAAGGCTGGAATAAACATCTCGCATCAAGACCTGTGCTCTATGAGTGGGCCGCTTCGGGTTTAGGAAGGAGCGCAAAGTATTCCGGCGGGGTTCGTAACAATGTAGCGTAGGGCGGCAGTATTGCATCGGCGTTGAAGCCAGTGTCCCTTGTCCCAACTGGCCCCGGCCTTGCTGGGGAAGACTGATAGCGAGACCTCTCTCTCTCTCTCTTTCTCTCGCTCTCTCTCTCTCTCCCACACCCTTCTTTTGATGTGTTTTCTCTCTATCTATCTCTCACTTTCTCTTCTCCGTTCTTCGTTGTTTTTCGGCAGCGGGGAAAGCAAAGTCATCTCCTGTGTGGAGGTCAAAGAAGCAAGAAAAACAACGGGTCTTTTTTCCCGTTTTCACATTTCTTTCCGCGAAACAACGTGTCGACACACGCCTGCCAGGCGGTCTCGTCCGCCAGTCAGAACGCCCCCGGCTGCGCCACCATCGGTGCAACAATCATCTTTGACTGGGCCACGGCTCGCTCCGCGCCCACGGCGCAACGACTTGCGCCCGCCGTAGTAGTACGGGATAGTAGTGGGGCGACCGGATACTCCTCGGAGAGATGGTCCCTGCACTCTAACTCGTCTCTCTCTCTCTCTCTCTCTCTCTCTCTCTCTCTCTCTCTCTCTCTCTCTCTCTCTCTCTCTCTCTCTCTCTCTCTCTCTCTTTCTTTTGTTGCTGCCAATTTGGCGCCTACTACTGGCAAGGAGGTCGGTTGATTCCGTGGAGAACGTACACTGTGCACGAGAAGTGTCAACCGGCCGATGCACCATCCCCGCACATAAGTATAGCACCAACGCAGATCAAGAACCTACCACTCGAGCGCGAAACGATGTTGGAAGCGCGCAAGGCCACTCGTCGTCACCTACCGGTCAATCGTGTGCAGGGTACGCGGCTAATGGAAGAGCCAGCACATTGGACCAGAAGTGTCACCACCCGACGCAGTCCAGCACCGTCCCAGTACACACACGTACAGCACCAGCGCAGATCAAGAACCACCCACTCGAGCATTAGCTTCCCATTCCAGCTGACGAAATTTGGAAATCCGGGCGGCTCAAAAAATAAAATAAAAAGTGCAAAAAACGACCTTCGATGAAAAAAGTCGTGGGGGTCCGGTGGAGGCGTGGGTTAGGCCAGCTGAGCCAGGAAGCTGGCTGGCGGTCAAGGGCTGGGCTGGCGGTCAGGTCGTCACCTACCGGCCAATCTTGTGCAGAGTACGCGGCGAATGGAAGAGCCAGCACACTGGACCAGAAGTGTCACCAGCCGACCGCCCAGCACACATGTTGGAAAGGCGCAAGACCACTTGTCGTCACGCACCGGCCAATCGTGTGTAGAGTACGCGGCTAACGGCCGAGCCAGCACACTGGACCAGAAGTGTCACCAGCCGACCGCCCAGCACACATGTTGGAAAGGCGCAAGACCACGTGTCGTCACCCACCGGCCAATCGTGTGTAGAGTACGCGGCTAACGGCCGAGCCAGCACACTGGACCGGAAGTGTCAACCAGCCGATGCAACCCCCATCCCCCGCACACACGTACGCAGCACTAGCACAGATCAAGAACCAACCACACTGAACCAGAACGTATTGGTCAACCCGCACGCTGTAAAGCACCAGTGCAGATCAAGAACCACTCGAGCGCGAAGAATGTTCAACACCTGCACGACTACATGTCGGAGCACTAGCACACTGAGCCAGAGAGGCAGGTGTCAACCCGCACGCTGTAAAGCACCAGCGCTTATCAAGAACCGCTCGAGCGCGAAGAATGTTCAACACCTGCACGACCACATGTCGGAACACTAGCACACTGAGCCAGAGAGGCAGGTGTCAACCCGCCTAAGCACCAGCGCTTATCAAGAACCAACCACCACTCAGACCAAGCCAACGAAGCTCTGCGAACACAGAAGGGCAGTGTTCGCGCTGAGGAAAAAGGCGGCCGATTTCGGCCGGGAAAAAAGAAACTGAACCCCCGACCAGCCGATAATCGGCCTACTGATTTTTAGAAGGTCTGCCGATCAGACCAATAGTCATGCCAGGGCAACCAGCGCCCTACCTCACGAATTTGCACTGAGAACATGATACACAAATCCGCATACCCTGATTGTTTCCGCACGAGACCCGCACGGACGAGGGACGGGCCCAGAAGTGGTTCACCTTAGCGGAACAGGAGAGACCTTTTGTTCGGGAGGAGGGGGTCCAGTAGACCAGTCTGTCGCCCTTTTGCAGAACAAAGGCCCGGGGGGGGTTTCCTCCAGCCCCAAGCTGGTGCGAAATTGGTTCCTCGCCGTTCCTTTCGTTGCTTTCGGGAGGCTCCAGGCGATGGTCGATGTTTGCTTCGGAGTCAGGCGGGACGAGGAGGGAGGAGCTCGAAGAGGAACACCACCCAGGGCAAGGAAGTGTCACGAGGCGCGCCGGGTGCAGAGGGCGCGAACCAGGATACGAAGGCGGAGCAGCGCACACGAGGACGACCGGATCTGAAGAGGCCCGCGCCGCAAGCGCCGCGGGCAGCACGGAGTGCCAAGCAACGTAAGAAGGAAGACGAGGAGATTCGGATGGCACGAGGGCGGAGCAGCGCACACGAGGACGACCGGATCTGAAGAGAAGGAAGACGAGGAGATTCGGATGGCACGAAGGCGGAGCAGCGCACACGAGGACGACCGGATCTGAAGAGGCCCGCGCCGCAAGCGCCGCGGGCAGCACGGAGTGTCAAGCAACGTAAGAAGGAAGACGAGGAGATTCGGATCACACGAGGACGACCGGCTCTGAAGAGGCCCGCGCCGCAAGCGCCGCGGGCAGCACGGAGTGCCAAGCAACGTAAGAAGGAAGACGAGGAGATTCGGATGGCACGAGCAGGACGCCCGAGCCGGAGCGGCCGACGGACCACAGGGGCGAAAGGCAGAACAGGAAAGGCAGGCGCGGTCGGTACGAGAAGCGGCAATCGCGGATAAGGCAACGAGTACAGAGCAGTCCACGCGCAGACGAGCAGTGAAGCGGCCCGCGTCGCAGGTGGCACAAACCGAAGAAGCCCGTGAGGCAGGGAGTGGAGACGAGGTGATGCAAGATGAAGGGAAACGCGAAGCGACCAGCCCGGACGGACCAGCAAGACGCACGACCAGGCGACCAAGAGAAGGAGGGGGACGCGACCCAGCTTGGAACAAATGTGATGGACCTTTCTTCGGAGGGGCTAACGCACTCAAAGATCGACTTATACGCACGAGACCCGCAATCGCAGGTGGCACAAAACGTAGAAGCCCGTGCGGCAGGGAGTGGAGACGAGGTGATGCAAGACGAAGGGGAAGCGCGAAGCCCCCAGCCCGGACGGATCAACAAGACGCAAGACCAGGCGACCAAAAGAAGGAGGGGGACGCGACCCAGAGACCCGGGCTAAGTAGCTTGGAACTAGTGTGATGGACCTTTCTTCGGAGGGGCTCACGCACTCAAAGATCGACATATACGCACGAGACCCGCAAAACCACTCATTGAACAAACGTCAAAAAACGCAACGCGACCTTCTCCTGATGTCGAATTTGGGGGGTTCTTTTGAGGGAAAAACCCGCGCTGCGAAATTAATCGGCCGGAAAGATAGCGGCACATAGCGCGCACACTGCAGAAGGGAAGAGAAAAAACCTGGGGAAAAAGGGGGGAGAGAACAGAAAAAAGAAGAAAAGGAAAGAACAAAAAAAAAAAAAAGAGACCAAAAAAAAAAAAAGGCAACAGAATGGCGAGAGAGCGGCTCATCTCGCTTCCCTTCCGGCTGTCGGATATCCTGTTCAGCTTTGTGTACCTCTTATTCTTCATCAACGCGGCGTTGTTCTTCCTGTCCGAGTGCAAGCAGACGCACACGCCGGTCGGCGACTCGAAAGGAGCTAAGGATGCAGCGAAGAAGGAACAAGTTCGCACGGTCCCGTCGCTGCTGCCGTACATCGAGCCCGTGTGCAAACAGGCGAAGCACTTCAAGCTTGACCTCGCTTTCGAATTAGAAGCTGCTTGGAAAGCGAACGTGTACCCCGCGAAGTACGACCAAGTCGTATGTACCCACCCCTTACCCTCTCACCCTTCTATATTTGTGGTCCTGGCGAGACAAAACACAGCTCAAGGCCCACCCAACGAGCCGCGACCACTGTAGCTGCCGTACCTCAACGAATAAATACCGGTGGTTCTTACAACTCGGAGCAGTCTTAGAATACACTCCGTCCACACGCCTACTCTCAGCTCAAGGCCCACCCAGCCCGAGATGCGACCACTGTAACCCTTCGATACCCCCCGCCTCACGGTCAACCGGAGACCCGAAAGAAATACCGACGCTTTCTTAAAACTCGGAACAGCAAGTCTTAGAAATGCACTCCCGTCCACACGCACCGCCACTCCCCTTTTTACCCTTTTTTTTTTTTTTTTTTTTTGCATCCCTTTCCTAAATTGCACATATCCCTAACTCTCGGCGGCCGGGACCCTCTTGCAACGATGCAAAAAATATCAGCATACTGCCCAAAGACGAATAATTACTAGTACACGTCTTCTTGGCGAATAGCGTTCACCTCCTCTTCTTCGACACCGTGAAGCCAAAGCTCGAGAGACCAGCAGCAGCGGCCTTTCGCACTTTTCCTGCCTTTGCGGTTGGTGCAGATGCCTGGGTCAGCAACGATTCTGGCTCTGTATTCACTGGTGCAGGGGTCACTTCTGCCGTCTCCCGAGGCCGGACTTGCACGGGAACACGCGATTGCGAAAGAGGTTTCTCATCAAGAGATGAATCGTCGTCCTCGCGCTTGACTCTTTCTGTGAAGCGTCTGCGGCGCATTTTCAGCCACAGTGTAACCGCCTTGTCGATTATCCTGGGGAAGTCGGGGCTCTCTATCTTCGGGGGCATTGTGCCGGATAAAACATTCGATGTTGAGGAGCGGCACACCCATTCTCATACGCCTCTTGCTTCGAACGTAGCCTCGCATGCTACGGACGTCGGGGTTGCAACGGCCTCACGGACCAAGCAAGCAGCAAGGTCGCTATCGCAGTTCTGGTCGGACTCGGATTCACGTTGTGCTGACACTTTCGCGAGGTAAGGTCAGTTGCATCGCCCGTAATGCTATCGACTTCATCCAGGACGTCAGCCTTCATGTCCTTCCAAGCACTGACAACGCGTTCGACCTGAAAGTCTTTCAGCCCCCTTTTCTTGCACAAGTCTGCAATCACGGCATCGCTCGCGTCACGTTCCTGCCCATTCCAGTTTTTCACAAAAAAATGTGGAAGGGCGGTGTGACGCATCCTTCCGCTTGCCCAGGCGCTCCTTGTAAGATGCTTTCGCTATCATTTTGCGGAATTTCGCAGCTTTGCCTCTGCTCCCACAACAGCGGCAGCATCAATCTCGTGCGCATGACTCTTTTTGCTGAGGCGTGCCAGCGAGGAAAGAAGTTGTTCGCCCACCGTCAGAACATCGTCGTGGGTGATGTTGGCGCTTTGGAAGGCGCGCGCAGCAGTGCTGTATCGTTGCACGATATCGCATCGTTGCACTACATCGCTGCACTACATCGTTGCACTGCATCGTTGCACTGCATCGTTGCACTACATCGCTGCACTACATCGTTGCACTACATCGTTGCACTACATCGTTGCACTGCATCGTTGCACTGCATCGTTGCACTACATCGCTGCACTACATCGTTGCACTACATCGTTGCACTACATCGTTGCACTGCATCGTTGCACTACATCGTTGCACTACATCGTTGCACTACATCGTTGCACTACATCGTTGCACTACATCGTTGCACTACATCGTTGCACTACATCGTTGCACTACATCGTTGCACTACATCGTTGCACTACATCGTTGCACTGCATCGTTGCACTACATCGCTGCACTACATCGTTGCACTACATCGTTGCACTACATCGTTGCACTACATCGTTGCACTACATCGTTGCACTACATCGTTGCACTACATCGTTGCACTACATCGTTGCACTACATCGTTGCACTACATCGTTGCACTACATCGTTGCACTACATCGTTGCACTGCATCGTTGCATGGTTGCTCTATGCCTACCATATTCAGCAACGATCATGCAACGATGCAACGATGCAAAAAAGAAAAAAAACCATGATTTCCTGCAACGATGCAACGATGGTTAGGGATATGTGCGTTTCCTAAACTTTAGACACTATCTTTCTCAAAGAACAAGACTTGATGCTAGCATCAACCATGCAAGAGAGGCAGTTCTCTGCCTAAACAATAAACCAAGATTTTCCCCCCCACACACACACACACACACACACACACACACACACACACACACACACACACACACACACACACACACACACACACACACACACACACACACCACACACACACACACACACACACACACACACACACACACACACACACACACACACACACACAGCTGCAATTCATCAGCAGCGCGGTGTCGCTGGTGCTGAGCCCGATCCTGGCTGTGGTGATGGTGTTCGGGGCGCGGCAGAACAACTGGCAGACGCCGGCGATCGTGCACGCGACGGTGCTGCTCGTGTACGGTATCCACAGCTACGCGGCGGGGCAGGCGGAGCAGCCGAAGGACAAGGAGGTGTTCGAGGCGGCCTACCTGTTCCTGGTCTGCGCCCCGCTCGCCCTGCTGCACCGCTGGTGGGGCGAGAAGAACTTCACCATCAGCAAGGCGTACAGCGGCCTGCGCGGGTACGTCTCTCTGCTGACCCGCGTCGCGTGCTTCTTCGGCCTCATCTTCGTGGTCACCGTCGTGTTCGACTGGGCCATCGTCTCCCACAAGGAGTTCCGCGGCCTCACCAAGGCTCGCCCGTTCATCAACAAGTACTCCGCCGCCGCCACCGAGCCTCTGCTCACCTTCTGGCACGCCTCCCTCGAGCAGCTCGAAGTCCTCGGCAAGGTCTGTCTTACCGTTTCGCTGTCTCCCGAAGCCGGTCCTGCGCGCCTCGGGGTGTATGGGGTGTGCTAAGGGGTAGATGCCCAGGGGGAAAGTCTGTTTCTGTACCTCGAGATGTTGTAAAACCAGCCCTCTGAGATGTTGTAAAACCAGTTCTACCCCTCTGGGATGTCGTCAAACCAGTCCTCTGAGATGTCGTAAAACCTGCCCTCTGAGATGTTGTAAAACCAGTTCTACCCCTCTGGGATGTCGTCAAACCAGTCTTCTGAGAGGTCGTGAAACCAGTTCTACCCCCAAAGACGTCGTAAAACCAGTCCTCTGAGATGTCGTACAACCAGCCCTCTGAGATGTTGTAAAACCAGTTCCACCCCCTGAGATGTCGTGAAACCAGGTCGGCGCCACGGAGTCCGATGGCGAAGCAGCGACCGAAGCAGCGACCCCTCCCCAGTTGCCTGGTGAGGAGGACGCGGCCGTCGTCAACAGGGGCCCCTTTCGTCGGGTCATGAAGGCCCGGGGTTTGTGGAAAGAAGGCGCCCCCGCCATTCCGACAGTCGGCGCCACGGAGTCCGATGGCGAGGCAGCGACCCCTCCCCAGTTGCCTGAAGAGGAGGCGGACGGATCGGTCGCTGACCTACGGAAGGAGGTCGCTTCGTTGGCGGCGACTGTCAAGCAGCTGACGGAGCTGGTAACCGGCGGGGAGAGGCCAGCGGGTCCGTCTTCTGGCGACGGCAGGGAGCTTGTCGAGGCGGCGGCTCCCCGGGTCCTTCCCCCATGCATGAGAGGCAGAAAAGTCGTAAACCCAGTCCTCTGAGATGTTGCAAAGCAGTTTTACCACCCCCTGAGACGTCGTAAAACCAGTCCTCTGATGTGTTGTAGACCAGTTCTGACCCTCCGAGATGTCATAAACGAAACCAGTTCTACCCCTCTGGGATGTCACACGTTCTACCCCCCTGAGACGTCGTAAAACCAGTCCTCCGAGATGTTGTAAAACCAGTTCTACCCCCTGGGACGTCGTAAACGAGTCCTCTGACATGTTGTAAAACCAGTCCTCTGAGATGTTGGCATAGTGTGGTGCTCATTTGCTTGCAAATGACCCCCCCCACGAGCGCAACAAGCAGACGAGATGTTGTGAATGGTCATGTTAGTACCGGTATTGTCGGAAACGCAAAAAAAAAAAAAAAAAAAAAAACCGAAGGGACCCCATTTCCCCTCCCGCATCCCAGATCGTCATCATCAGGTAGTTCAACAGAATAACATCAACACCTTCTCAACCCTCCATTCCATCAGCACTACGCCAAGCGAGACATCCATAGCACCCGCACGGCGTCAAACCTCCCGATCCCCGCGACACCCGGAAAGCAAAGGACCCTGAAAGGACCCTGAAAGGACCCTGAAAGGACCCTGAAAGGACCCTGAAAGGACCCTGAAAGGACCCTGACAGGACCCTGAAAGGACCCTGAAAGGACCCTGAAAGGACCCTGAAAGGACCCTGAAAGGACCCTGTTTTTCGATGAAAACGGGGCCCCCAGCAGCTCAAAACCAGAAACCCACCAGCGACACCCTACCATCACCACTTTATCAACCGTCAGCTCTGTCACAAGCAACCTTTCCGACTATTTAACAGCAATCAAAAAAGAACGCCGTCACAGGCAACTGACTGCGCGATAATCGCCGGAAACACAAAACCAGCGAACTTTCACTCTAAAAAGGGGGAGCTTTTGCTTCAAACGTCGACATCAATCTTCGCGCTCTCGCGGTCAACTTACTTTCAGTTCACGTGTTCAGTGCACGTGCAGCCGGAAACGACTTCGATATCCAGACTATTTTAACCTGCAAAAGCAAAGCTTGAAGAACATTCTTACACACACAGGAAGTGGTCACGAAAATCAAGGACTTCCAGAAGTAGAGGGGGTCGCAGAAAAGAAGTCCACACACAGCACTCCCGCGTTTTCTTCTCGCCCTTCGCTGTGGCAAACCCGCCTGGCCTCCTCAGCTCGCTGCAGGGTGGCAGCCATGGAGGAAAGGTCGATGTTCGACGGGGTGCAGCAGCGATATTTCATGGTTTGAGGCCCGCATAACCGCCCGCAGGGGGGGTGGTGTGCGCTCAGAGCTTCTCCTGTCGCCCATCCGCGGAAGTAGTTTTTTTAACCTGTTTTTTGAGCCTTCGTAGATGGAGCGTTTTGGTCCAGAGAAATCATCCACCCCCTTGCTTGCTTTGCATGTGCCCCCTCGTTCTCTTCTTCTTCTTCTTTTTTGTTTCTGTTTCTCCGCCAGTCTTGTCGGTTGTCTTTTTGATTGTTTTTATTTTTTATTTTTTTTTCGTTCTTCGTTTGCTTGCGGAAGGCAAACAATAAACTTCTCACTCTAATAAAATCGGCTGGAAATGATCGAAAAATCTCCAGTTCGGGAAGATGGTTAGCCACGACGACATCACGTGTCAGCAGGCCGAGACCTCCATCCGATAGAATCTGAAATGAGTCTGCGGTGAGAATCTACGTTTGTTTCGCATCATCACGCAGCAGGAAGAACGGAGCAGCGAACGTGCGAGGAGGAGAGTCAGAGAGCGAGAACCACGCCAAGGGGATCATTGGAAGCGTTTGGGAAACTGTGGGAACGTGTTCCCAGCCGCACGAATACAATCAGGGAGTCATTGCATTGCTTTTGCACGCATAGAAACGTGCAACCCATAGCCGAGTGTCACCCGGAGACTTTATAACCCCCGGTGTTTCAGTGGACCTACACTCGAAGACGGATGCCGCGAAGACAGTTGCGGCTGAGTTGCCCTGCTTTTGAATTAAGCTGAGAGTAACTTCGGTGTGTCGGGTCTCTCGCCCCTACACCCAGCTTTTGACACCACCGGGGTTTCGAATGTGTTTGGCCACGATAAGAAGGAAACCCCCCCTCATTTTCCCCTTCTATTTCTCGCTTTTTCATTTTTGTTTTCTCGTTCTTTTTCGTTTTTCCTGCCGATCGCGTTGAAGAAGCTGCAGCAGAACCCTCCAAGCACCGCTCACCCACCTTCCATCCAGGTCTCCTTTTTCTTATCGCCCCCGTTGGCGAGCAAAGACTGCGCGGTCTTGCTCCTGGGGCCCTTCTTTTGTGTTTGCCTTTTCTCCTTTCCTCCTTACTTTGATCATAGGTGTCACGGCAAGTTTTGGCAGCCGCTGCTTAACAGTGCATGCTAATCCATGTGGTTCATGTACTTAAAAGAACTCAATGCTTTACAAAATTTGACGTGGGCGGCTTTGGATTTACATCTGAATGACACCTCAATACAAAAAAAGTTGTCGGCAACTAACAAGTACCTACCCCCCCGTGTTAGTGTCGCCTCCGTTTAGCCCTTGTCAGTGTCGCCTTTTTGCCTGAAAACGCGAGGCGACACCAGGGCTTACGCTCCACGTGTGGAACGTGTGGATTTCCACACGTTAATTCCTTTTGGATTTTGTTCCCCCACGTGTGGATCCACAGGTTCCACATGTGGTTTTGATTTATTGGTCCACATGCAGGGGAGTCTAGGCCCACTAGTGGTCAAGGCCCCCCCGCACAGCCAGGTGTCGCCAAGTCCAGTAGCTACCAAGCGACGCTATTTTTTTTTTGCCGTCGCACATGAGGGGAAAGGTCTTTTTCCCCTCGAACCTTAAGCGCCCACATGTGGACCACACGTATTTTCTCTGAGACCGAAAACGGAGCGGCCTGGGCGACACTAACACGGGAAGACGGTTCTCAATAGGTTTGCATGGAGAATGTCTCCTCATCCTCACCAACGGCTTCCCGTGTTAGTGTCGCCTTTTAGGAAAAGGTGCCTTTAGGTAGGCGACACGAACACGGGGAGGGGTAGGTAAAAGAATAAAACAAAACTACGCATCTCTTTCAGAGTACCGCCGCACCGTGTTTTTACGGGTTTTGCAGAGATCCGGGCAGGGGCTCGTTGGCACCGTGTTTTTTGCGGCAACCAAGTTCGGCTTCCCTGGACACAGTATTTGTTACAGCTAAATAGAACGTTGGCAGCGGTTTATCCAGAACACATGCAGCTTAAGTCGCACAAGCAAATTTGATCGGGGCAGCGGTTAGTTGAGTGGGTAGTGTGTGGTCCTTTTTAAGATGGATTGTGTCTGGCGCTCTCTCTCCCTTAGGGTTTGCCGCACGAGGGAACCGGCTGTGAGCCGAACCTCGACGCCGGTCTCTCCGGATTGCACTAGGAGAGAACTTCGCGGCGGCTGTTGTGCTCAGAACGTGTGTGCTGCGGCTGCTGCGGCAGTTGCCCGGTGGCAACCCCACACGCAGAACGCGGGGAAGGGGAACGTGTTTTCCCAACTACATTGAAGCCCCTTCCCGACCGTAGCATCCGAGGAAGGTGCAAACATGGAGGGTGCTATGGTAGCCGTGCACGGGTCTTGGGCGCGTGCCTCGTGCAGGGCGGGTGCTTTGTGATCCAATCCGAGGGCAGCCGAGTAAACCGCACAGGGCAGGGGAACCTGCAGAGCGTGAAAGTGTGCAAAAATTGTCGAAAAAAGACTGCGATGTGGAAGGCAATTTCCGGCGGCGGTCAAAAAGCGTAGAGCTCATTCGAGTGTTTACCAATACCACCCAACGCGACTGTGGCCCACGCACGGTGCCAGACGCTAGCGTCTGGCCAAAGCGTGCGTGAAAAGGACAGTAACGATTATCCGGACAACAGCCCCTGCCAGAACGATCTCTCCGCAACTCGCAAGGAGGAGACGGCGGCGTCACTCACCCCGCACATGAAGCCAGCCCTACTGAGAGCTGAGACACTCCAGTACTGCTGACATCTTCTTCGTGACGGATTCGCCTGTGCCTCTCGTAGCATGGGTGGTCCTGGCTGTGACGTGCTGTGCTGCGAACAGCCGCCTGGCAAACTAGACGCACGCACCGCTGTCCTGTCTGCAGACACACAGGTTCCGCGCTGGTGGTGGTCCGCCTTAAATGTTTGTGGCTGAAAGGACCGAAAACACGGCGCAGACGGGACACGGTGCGGGTGTTGAGCACATAAAAAGAATAAAAAAACATTTCTAAGCACCTTCTTGCAATTCCTCCCCCCGCCGCCACCGACGTACACGCACGTTTTGTTCTTTCTTTCTTCGGCTCTCTTCTTCTTTTGGGTTATCCTTCTCGGCGTCTTTTCGCTTGCAGCCCCTTAACAGGCGCCAGCCCCCCTGCCCCGCTTGTGGATCGGCATTCTTCGTTTTTCGGAATAACAATTATTATGGACTCGAAAGAGCACGCTGGCAGCGTGTTTGGGAGGAGGTTTCGCCAAGCGATCATGGCAGGCCAACATCCCCCGCTTTACTGTCATATAGTGCGTTGCTCAGGCTAGTCGAAGGCCTGGCAATCACACGAAAGCAACACATTGGGGCAGCAACCAGGATTCGCACCGCCCAGCGGGTCTTGGTAGGTGAGTTGCGACACCTCCCCACGAGCGAGCAAACCCAGGCCTTTTGAAATCAACTGGTCGGTAGCCAAGTGCTACATGACTACAAGCTCAACGGCGAGATAATCCGTGACAGGTCGGCCGCCACCACCCTGTTAGGCCAACAGGGTGAAATCCAAGAGCACGACTGATGATGCCTGTATTGGATTAGTCTCGTGTACCGGGCGAAACTAAGGCGGCGGGTCTGTCACTAGGGCAACAACCAGGAACACACTGGTAGGTGAGCAGCGACACCTCCCGAAAGTGAGCCAGCCAAGGGCGAAGGACGTATCTGCGGCTGCGGCAGTTGCCCGGTGGCAACCCCACACGCAGAACGCGGGGAAGGATGACGTGTTTTCCCAACTACATCGAAGCCCCTTCCCGACCGTAGCATCCGAGGAAGGTGCAAACATGGAGGGTGCTATGGTAGCCATGCACGGGTCTTGGGCGCGTGCCTCGTGCAGGGCTGGTGCTTTGTGATCCGCCGCGAAGTTCTCTCCTGGTGCAATCCGGAGAGACCGGCGTCGAGTTTCGGCTCACAGCCGGTTCCCTCGGGCGGCGACCCTAAGGGAGAGAGAGCGCCAGACACAATCCATCTTAAAAAGGACCACACACTAATGCAACTAATTTGTGGGTGGTGACCCCTCCGAACAGCTTCCCTGGCCCTGGCCCACGCCTGATGCTGCAACCCCTTAACCCGGGCGGCGGCGCTTTAGCGCGAGAGGCATCATCCACGCTTCAAAGGCCCACACACTAATGCAACAAATTTACTGCTGTCGGTGGGGGGAGGATCTAGGCAGCTAAATATAGATTGTTTGCGTCGTATTCTACCGGAGCTCATGCAACTGCTGGGGATTTCTCCGGCTGCCGGTTGCACGTAACTGTCGTCTCACGCCGCAGTCCTGTCTGCAGACACTCAGGTTCCGCGCTGATGATGGCCGCCGTATGTGTCCGTGGCTTAAAGGGCCGAAACACGGCGCAGACGGGACCAGTGCGGTGTTGAAACCCGCACCAACTACAACCTTCCCCCTAAAACCTACATGAGGGACAACATTCTGTGCCCAAACACTAAACTAATTTTTTTGTATAAGCACCTGCTTTGTAGGAAATACTTGAGAAGGCTGCCAGCTGCAAAAGATCAAAGGAGGTAAATGGTGCTGTAGCCCACACGAAACACAGGTGAATCTGGGTTCAGTGGCGGGCGTAAGCGTTCAACAAAAAAGACCCATTTCGTAGTTGTATTGTTTCTCCCCCTCTAGCCTCCTTCGAAGTAAGCACAAGGCAGCCCCTCGAGTATTTCTCTCCCCCTTTTTCCGCTCCACAACACACTCGCAGGGGAGTTAACAGCAAAGACAGCCACGCTGCGAAAATAGGGAACAAAATGGAGGCCGAGAACGAAGAGACGAAGAAGGAAGCAGCTGGGACGGCGCTGCCCGCAGGTGATGCCGACGAGCCGATGACCGGCGGCAAGGAAGAAGGAGAAGAAGCGACGGACGAGAAGCCGGTCCTGTACAAAGAAGAGAAGTCGCGGTGCGAGGAGGCGGCGGCGCTGCTGCTGGCCGCGTACGAAGCGGCGACGGAGCGCGTGGTGCGGGAAAGGAAGGACGCCGTGGAGAACAAAGCCACACAGCGCAAGGTGGCAGAGAGGACCCGAGTGCTGAACAAGCGGAAGGCCGAGATAGACGTCGACGCACTCGAAGCGAAGAAGCAGGCCCTCGAGGAAGAGGCGGCCGAGCTCCGGAAGAGGAAGGAAGACATCAACACCTTCCTCACCACCCCGGCGGATGTCGAAGAAAAGCACGAGAAGATGAACGGCGCCTGGCAGCGCCTGCAAGTCATCCTCCGCAACGACCTCGAATTCGTGCTGAAAGCCTGCGCCAAAAAGGACCACCTCGACCTTGCGAAGCGCGACGCCGCGATCGAAAAGCGCAAGCTGAAAGAGTCGCTGGCCGCCGCCGGCGAACAAAACGGCGAAGCGGGCGAAGAACGCGCAACCGACGCGAACCCGGCGGCGGAAGGACAAGACGCGGCCGGCGGCGGCGAAGCCGAGCCGGAAAAGGACGCGGAGATGGCGGACGACGCGGAAAAGCAGCCGTCTTCGGAGAAGGGCGAAGGCGAAGCCGCGGAGAAGCGGCAGCAGGAGGAAGCGGAAGAAGAGGGCGGAAAAGGCGCCGACAGCGAGAAGGGGGACGACGCCGACGAGAGGCCGAAGGGTGGTGGCGACGGCAGCGAGAAGGGGAACGACGCAGCGGCCGCGGATGCCGACGAGAGGCCGAAGGGTGGTGGCGACGGCAGCGAGAAGGGGAACGACGCAGCGGCCGCGGATGCCGACGAGAGGCCGAAGGGTGGCGGCGACGGCAGCGAGAAGGGGGACGCGGCCGACGAGCGAGCGAAGAGTGGCGGCGGCGAAGGCGGCAGGGAGAGCAAGGCCAAGTCCGAGTCGAGGACGCCGCGGGAGGCGCTGGAAGCGCCGCCGCAGAGCGACGAGATCGGCCCGCTCGGGATCGTCGACGCGGTCCTCGACTGGGCCAACTACGGGTTCCCGCCGGGGCCTGGCGGGCGCAAGCCGCCGCCCGTCATCCGCGTGGCGCGCACGGCGCTCGCCACTACGTCCGAGGTCCGGCCGGTGACCCCGATGGTCGAGGATTGGTGTGGGGCTTTTTTTTTTTATTTTACCAAACATGAAATGTTGGAGGAAATGAGAAGCTCGTCGCCGCAAACCGTGGCGTTTTCACTTGCGTCCTGAATCCAGCTTTACGTAAAAAACGATCAGGCACTGCGTTCAACGAAAAATATATAAAACACCTAAATGTCTACCATGTTGTGGGGCACCCCGTCGAGAAAGAGCAGGTTCTCGTATCCAAGCGAGCTCGCTGCAGCTTTCGAGCGGGTGACAGGGAGCAAACCCCTGAGAGGGGTGAAGCTGTTGACGGGCGAGGCGACCTCCTTCGTAAGGTCGCGGTTTTCACGCACGGAGGAGACCGCGGTGCGCCAGCTGCGCGCCGTGGTGGCCGGGGTTCTGGGCGTGGAGGCGGCTGCGGTGTCGAGCCTGATAGGCTCCCGGCTTCTGCTGTCTTTCTGGCAGCTGCACAAGAAGACGAGGAAGACACGGAGGACATCGAGGACGAAACGCCGATAGCCGGCGGCGTTGAAGATGCACACAGAACGGCCTCAGCAGGCCGCGGCACCGGTTTACGGCCCCCTGGAGTCCCCCACGCCCGACCCGTTTCCCGATCGCGCTCACCCCCCATCACGCCCCCCCCGGTTGACAACGCCATCATCGCTCTCATCGAGCGGATGGAGAAAGACCGCAAGGCCGAGATGGCGGAGCTGCGGGCTGAGATAGCCCAGCTGAAGAAGGCACCGCCAGCGCCGCGCGCGACACCGGACGCAGCACAGTCGCGCGCCAACTCCCAGGCCTCGGAAAACGGGGACGCTCTTCCCTCGGTCCGCGGAGGGGAGAGCGATTACTCGGAAGGCGGAATCTCGGTCGACGCCCCCCGCGAGACGGTGCTGCTCGACCCCGCTTTCTGGGTCAACATGGACCGCACGGAAAAGGCGGTGCTCCTAATGGAGCTCCGCCTCCACTTTGTGGTCCCCCTCACGAAGGCCCCTCACGAATCGGGGTTCCTGCTCGGCCAACTGGCCGAGCTTCTCACAGGCGTGGGAACCAGCAGTCCGGAGCAGGACGAGTTCGCAGTCCGCCTCGCGCGAAACGTTATCGTCCGCCTTCTTGTGCTAAAGACGGGGTACGAGGTGTCATGGGACGGTGCGCAGGCGGTAAGCGACACGTTTTTCGGCGCTCCGAAGGTCCCCGACTACCTGAAAAAGTCGATGGACGTTGCCGACACGTTTCGGAAGAAGAAACCGAAGCCCGAAACGACAACCACCACCACCAGAGCGAACCAAGAGGGCAAAGGCCCATTTCGCCCCAGGGAAAAAGGCGCAAAGACCGGAAGCAAGACCGCCGCGAACAGCGGAAGGTGAACGGAAATGTCGTCTGCCCACCCTGCCCACCCTCGCACTTCCCTATCACAACCTTCTTGAAGGGGCTCGAGGCACCCGCAAAGTTGAAGCGCGGACGACCGGTGCTCGTCGAAGCGCCACCGTCAAAACAGGAGATGCGACGCGTCGAAGTTGCGGCGCGAAACCATCTGTCGCTTGCGCTCGCGAGCTCGACGTGGCGGTCCTTGGAGTCGACGCACCGACGTATGCTCCAGTTCAAGTGGAATTGGGAGTCCCGCTCGGAGCAGGAGATCGACGTCCCAACGGCTGTCGTTTTGTGGCTGACAAGGAAGATGCTGGGGGAGCCCGGGCGCGCTCCCATAGTGTGCTCGTCAGCGCTGCAGTATCTGCAGGACCTCAAGTCAGCCCAGCGCCGGGTTGGCGCGCCCATCAGCGACTCGCAGGTGGTGCGCGACTTCGAGAGGTCTCTACGGAGGCAGGGCGCTATGCGCCCGACGCGCCAGGCGGTCCCCGCTACGCACCAGGACATCCAGAGGGTGCTCACGCGGACCTGTCGGGAAATGCGTTCAACGAAAACAACTCTCTCTTCACATCATCATCATCATCATTAGTTTTGTATCAGCCGCGGTTGTGCGAGTGACGAGCTCTTATTTTTTGTTGTTTTCTCTTTTTTATTGGGGAAGAATAAATTCCCTCTGGTGGAAATGGCTTCCGGAGCGTGACGATAATAAGCATTTATTCGGCAAGATAATTTCCGTTTATTTTGTCGAGGTGTCGGTTTTAGTCCCGAGGGAGGCCCGAGGGGGGTTTGCAACCCCGAGCCACGAGCAGGCCGGAAAAATAAACGAATTATTTTTGGAGTTTATTTCGCAACAATACAATCCAATCTCAAAGAAGGTAAATGTGCTGCAGCCCACACGAAACACAGGTAAATCTGGGTGAATTCACTTGTAAATCTTACCAGTGCACTAGCAGAATTTACGAGTGCGCTGGTAAATTTACTACTAAAGGGGGGTCGACTAATAACAGTAAGTTATTATTCAGGGGCTTATATATGAATAGCAAACTTGGGCCGTCTCCCAAGTTTACTGTTTACCCGAAAAAAAAGCTTGGGCGGGCGGGGAAAAAAAAAAAAGTGATAATCTTCTGAACAGGCAGTTCTTTTTTTGGGGCTTGGCCAGGGTCAGTCAGGGCACCATGCCACCGAAGAAGCGGGCGAGATTCGATGGCACACTCGCTGGCTTTTTAGCTCCAAATGCAGAACCTGCTGGGCATGCTCGAGTGCGCCCAGGAAGGAGAAGTGTCAGCAGCTCAAGTCGAAAGCGCAACATCAGCCAATATTCGGGTTATCGCACCTGCGACTGCCACTCTAGCCGACTTCATGAAACAACAACTCGCTCCTCCCAGAGGATTCGCAGACCAATCGACGCATGCAGGAACTATGTGCGGGAATTATGCAACATCGCAGAGAAGTCTAGATTACGTAGACCTCTGTCTCCGTGGTGTCTTGTATTGACCGGAGCAGGTGCTGGCGCCAGGAAACTAGTTCGGGGCTAACGTTCTCAGTTGGAACACAAACAGACCCTGTTGCCCCAACGCTCTTACCCGATCTTCTTGCCGCAGCGCGTTCTGACTGCCAAAGTGAGACTAGAAGCGTCGGAAACTTCTGCCAAAAGGCAACATTCCAACTGCCCAAGTTTCACCCACTGCACTCCCAACTTTCCCGCCAAATCTCTCAGACCCATATAAGTCCCTGTTGTTCGGTTTGTCGAATACTAAAAAAAGTTCCGGGTAGCCAAACAGTAGCAGGACCAGATAGTTGTAGTGTTATAAGACAACCAGACGTGTGTCAAATAACTGTTATTATTCGACCCCCCCCCCTTTAAAAGGGGCACTTGCGAATGTGTTCGTGGTGTCGGTCGCAGGAGTTTCTTTGTTTTGGCTAGCCAAAGTGAGAAGAAGAGTGAAAGAGTACGTACAGTAGTGAGAACAAAAGAGGACGAGTGAAAAAGAAGTTGGCGGTAGCACAAACTACCGGGCCAGCGGAGACCATCGCAAAAAGAGTTCTAATGTTTCCTTATCCCTCAAAACCAGCACCAATAACAACGACCTCCCTTTAAAAGGGGCACTTTACTAGTAGTATACTCCTGCGCCGTGCAAAAGCAACACACGACGACAGGTGCCGGCGACAGTACTCGTTCTACCGCGCGAAGCTGTCGGCGCTGCGGCGGGCGGAAGAGAGGCAGCGGCGCGAGGAGGAGAAGGAGAAGGAGGAGAAGGAGCGCCGCGAGGACCGTGAACGCGAAGACCGGCTCCAGGACCGCCGCCGGAAGCGCGAGAAGAACGCCGCCAGCGGCGACTGCGGCGACAGCGCCGCCGCCGGCAGCGGCGGCGGGACGCCACGCAAGCGCCGCCGCACGCGCACCCGCAGCAAGAGCAGCGAGTTCCGCAAGGAGCGCACGATGTCCCCAGCCTACGACGGCGCGCCCCCCGCGTCGGTATGTGTTCCGGATTGCACTTTTTCTTGGGCCAACAAAAAGCCATAACCCATAACGAAAGCGTGCACTAAATATACAACCCGTAACCACAGCCCCTTTCTTGCTCTAAGAGAACCCATTCATGAACGGTCACACGGAGACCCTAAAACCCCGGAATTTCAAGCGAACTTTAACTCTAAAAATGCATGGTGCTCGGTGCTGTGTGGAAAAGATTGGTGGTTGGCAGCGTACCTACATGAAGAGAAGAAGAAGAAGAAAAAAAGGAAAAAGAAAAAGAAAAAGGCCGCTCCTGGTCCAGGAACGTGACGGTCAATCACAGCTTGCAAAGCTTGAGTCGGAGGCAGCACAGTGCCACAGCCCCGTCCGCTCTGCCCTGTGGCTGACGCCGAACACGTGAAGCTTGGCTCCCGTGTAGCAGGCTTTCCCTGGTACCTACATGAAAGTAACGACAAACGTGTTGTAGAACGTGGGGGTCCAAGACTACACTCCACGAAGGAATGTACTTGGTGTCGGTCACAAACAGTCCCGGACATGGCTAGCCATAACCCATGACGAAAGCGTCCACTAAATATACGACCTGTAACCACTTAGCCCTTTCTTGCTCTAAGAGAACTCATTCATGAACGGTCACATGGAGACCTAAAACCCCGGAATTTCAAGCGAACTTTACCTCTGAAAAAGCAGGTGAGTTCCGCTGGTGCGCAACAAACAGAACATGGCCGCCATACTAATTATCTTGAACTTTTTAAAGCTTTTCGGTTCAGCCGCCGACCTGTTTCCTTGAGTCTTTTGATCCGTTGCTGCTCATCTGCTGCGGTTACTCGTTGCGAGGCCCACCCGGAAGTCTCCCGGCGAGCTACGAGGGAACGAACCTGTAAGAGTGCCAACGCTACTCTTTCAATAGTGTACATATAAAAGGTGTCACGGGATAAGCTGGCAGCCGCTGCTTAACGGCAGCGGTAGAGGCAGCTATCGACTTCGAGCTGTTCTCGGGCCTCGACATCAAGGCACCTAGCAAGGCGGCCAAGACGCATCGGGAGAAGGCCAACGGGATGCGCTGCATGTTGAGCGCAATCAACAAGCTGGCCGTGCAACAACAACTCGGCAAGTGCCTCCCTGGCGACTTCAAGTCGAAAACGACAGCCTTGTCGTTCATAGGCCTATGCAGCGTACCCGGCTTCCAGCCCCGCCACCGCATGCCCGAAACCGGGCCGACCATCATGCAGCAGGTGAAAACCGGCTACGGCACAGCGCCGGCGTACCCGCCCGAGCGGACGGACAGAGCGCGGCGATGGGTAATCCCCAGAGCGCCACTGGCCAACCCGGATCCCCTGCACCTCCCACACGCAGTGCCGGAGGCGACGAAGAATGCCCCCAAGTGCGCTACCCATCACAAAGGGAAGTGCGCAGTCTGTCGCGCACTCGGACACCACCACGGCCCTACGGTGGAGGCATGTTGCCGACACCACCACGCCGACAACGACGGCTTACCTCCGGCCGTCTGCGACCGGCACCGCATGACGAGATGCGTGGAGTGCAACACGCCAACAGCGTGCTGCAAGGCCGGCCACCATGACTGCCGCGAACACGCCCGCGGTCCGTGTGACGACTGCCGCGGCTTACCGACGCTAGCGGAACGGCGGCCGTCAGCCTGCTGCAAAAAGGGCCACCACGTGCCAGCGCCCCCGAAGCCAGCCCCCGCTAAGCCGAAGCCAACAACGCCGCGGAAGAAGGGCCGACAGAAGCCGACGACACCACCGCGCATGAAGAGGACGCGTCAAGCGTCCCCAAAGGCGGCCAAGATGGCGAAAAAGCACGCTCCGACCGAGCCGGCCCGAGCGACACCACCAAGGAAGGGGCAGAAAAGAGCCCGACTCCCGACACCACCGAATGACCCGGCGGGAAAACCCGGAAAAAAGCACGCGGCGCGAAAGCGCAACATTTCGAGAATGGAGCTGGATATCACCAGCCCTGCCACCTCGACTTCATCCTCATCCATGTCAGGATCGCCCCCTCGAGCGACTGCTTCGGCAGGACAGCCGGCGCGAAAGTGCAACAAACGAAGAATGGAGCTGGATATCACCAGCCTATTATCACCGTCCTCGTCCGCTTTGAGATCGTCCTCGGACGACGTAGTCAAATAACCCTAGCCTATGACAAATGCAAGCTTACCCCTGTGGTACCTGCATTTCAAGTTCACACTGCTGAACGGCTTAATTAATAGTGCATGCTAATCCATGTGGTTCATGTACTTAAAAGAACTCAATGCTTAACGGCTTATCACGTGGGCGGCCCTGAGATTACCCCCTCAGGTGACACCACTTTATCTTTAGCCATACTTCAACTCTCTTGTGCTACCAGTGCATCGTTGGTGCTGCAAATTAGTAGTTGGTTATAGTGCGTTGCTCAGAGTAGTCGAAGGCCTAACAATCACACTAATGCAACAAATTTGCAGTAGTTGACAGCGAACAACATGAGCAGGTGAGTTCCGCTGGAGCGCACCAACAAAAGAAAGCGCCCTACTATTGTTTGTTGTTTAAGCACCTTTTGCAGGAAGTACTGGAGGCCAGTTGTGAAGTCTCCCAGGAACGTGCTATAGCCCCGCACGAAGCGCCGGTAAATCCGGGTTTGGCGGCGGGCGTGAGCAATGCCTTATACAGCCGCCCGAAACTGTTTCTTTCGGGAGGGTGCAACACGCTACAGTTTCTGTACTGGACAACAAGAAACGTTGAAAAAACGCTCGACTGTGTTGTCGGCGACACAATAAGCAACACCTTTTTCGCAGGCTACCCGCGGGAGAAGTCCCGGCGACCGAAGCAAAAGCGAGGAGTTCCACAACGAGAAGGAAAAGAAGCCCCGCTCGTCCAGCAGCAGCAGCAGCAGCAGCAGTAGCAGCAGCAGCAGCAGCTCGAGCTAGGAGAGGTGCGGAGGAGCTGGATTAACCTGCGCCACGGTGGAGACCCGGCCCAGCCCGAAGCCAACCCGCCCCCAGGGCTGTGATGGCAAGTAAACGCGTTTCCGCCGGTTGTTTCCAGAACACTGCCAGCAGCAGCGGTAGTCGTCAGAAGCCGTCGGAATAGTATGGAAGCGAAAAACGAAAGCGGGAAGTGTTTCCGTTTTTCCTGCCACCCCTAGGCATAGTGGTCAAACGATTCGCATGCGATACTAATTATCGCATTATATCGCACAAAGTTATCGCATATAATCGGCGTGCGATAATATGCGATAGTCCACAGTATTTGCCCAGGTTTTAAGCGTGCGATAGTGCGAATGAAAATGCGATAATTGGCGCCAAAACCCCAAATGCGATAATATGCGACAGTCCACAGTACTGTATTTGCCCAGGTTTTAAGCGTGCGATAGTGCGAATGAAAATGCGATAATTGGCGCCAAAACCCCATATGCGATAATATGCGATAATGCGAATCGTTTGACCACGATGCCTAGGATGCACCCCAGGGCACCGTCGCTTGCAGACGCGTCTGCAGACGCAGACGGCTGACTGTCAGTCAGTTGGAATGATGACGATCACCCGATCTTCCAGTCAGGTGCGGAGTTTGGCTGGGGCGGCACATCTGTTACACACTGACGCAGGTGTCCTAAGGCAAGCTCAGCGGCAACAGAAATCTCGCGTAGAAACGGATAAGCTACGGATCCGAAGACCCTAACCCCACAAGGGAGCAGCTGCCGTCTTCCCATCATTGGATAAGTAAAGCGACAACAAGAGTAGTGGTATTTCATTGTTGCGGCCTCCCACCTATTCTACACCTCTCGTGTCACTGCACAAAGTCAGACTAGAGTCAAGCTCAACAGGGTCTTCTTTCCCCGCTGACAGTTTCAAGTCCGTTGGCATGAGGGTAAAAGCTTGCGCGATACACGATCTTCAATACCGATCCTAGGGAGAAAGAGGTGAGGTAGGTGCGTGCCGGTTGATCGTTTTCCCACATGTATTTACCCCCGGTTGGTTCTCAGGTCAGGAATTCTGTTGTGGAAGCGAAAACGAAAACGGGTCTCACACAGGGCAGGTCAAGAACCCTATTGCACTGCAGGGAGCGGAGACGAAGTGACGCTGAGCGAAGAAACGTGAAACCGCCAACCCCAGGTGTGCCAACGAGCTGCAAGACCGACCAGAAAGAGCGGGCGCGAACCAGAGATCCGGGCTGAAAAGTCTGGGCAGTGTGATGGGCTTTTCGCGAGAACCTGCTCTGTCAAAAATTCAAGCGGACTTTAACTCTAAAAGACTTGACCTTCCACGTCCATCGGCAAACGTCTTGGAGCCTGCGAGAACGATCCGCAACACGCAAAGGGGGATGTGTCACCTTGAGCCGTAGCGTCTTTAGGCTTGCCCCCTCGACCCGCCGCTGGTTCATTAGATTAGTCTTCCTTGTCAACTGTTCTGGCCTCCACTGGTTCGTTAGACGTGTCTTCCTTGCATTAACTGTCCGTGCAAGTGTGCACGGCTGTGGTGGTCGCAAAGCATCAATACAAGTGCTGCCGGCGACTACCGTCGCAGCTAACTCATTATCATCGGGGAAGGCTGGCCGCAACGCGCCCCCCACGCCCTGAGGCAGGCTGGCTGGATGACTATGGAGCAACTAAGTTCTCGTTGGAGCACCACCCACCATGGCTAACATGATTAACCAACGCTTCAACCATGCCAATGGCAGGTACGAGCGCAGTCCATCATGTCTGAACGTGCAAGACCTGTTGGGGTCCTGCGGTTCCATATGGGACCTATTGGGGACCTATAACGGGTCCCAGTAGGTCGGCTGCTCACTCCTGCATTAGGAGAATGCTGTTCACAAAAAGATTAACCCGTAACCATAGCCCTTGCTTGCTCTAAGAGGACTCATTTAACAACGGTCACACGGAGACCCTAAAACCCCGGAATTTCAAGCGAACTTTAACTCTAAAAATATTCCCAGCCCAGCCAGCCCAAAGGAACCTGATGGGCGTTCGTAATGCCTAGAGGAATTCCCCTGACGAATCGCAAGACCTGCTGCTGGGGTAGCGAAAGGACTGTTGCCGCTGCGTCGCTTGGGGTGCGCGCATCTGGTGCGGCCGCCGGGTGAAATGGGGGGGGGGGGGGGGGGGGTTTGCTCTGCTGTTCGCGGCAGCTGCTGGGAACGCTGTTTCGAATTCTGTGGCTCAGGACGTGGCGGTCAGAACGGCAGTGGCAGCAGTTGTCAACCCCAACGGGAGTTACGCCGTGAACCTCCTCGCCACTCCGCAGATTGCCACCGTAAAAAGAAGACGAGTCAGTGCTGCCTAGCGAGTCGCAGTCCACAATCAGGGCGAGTGCCCTGAGTTTTTTAACTGATTGCTCAGACACGGTTGGAGGGGCCTTCTCCCCGTGACGGGTTCGCCTGTGCTCTAGGAGCACGGGTGGCCCTGGCTGTGACGAGCTACGAACAGCCGCCTGGCAAACCAGACTCACACTGCTGTCCTAAGAACCGGCTGAACCCCGAGCCGTCGGCTCGAAGCTCCCGCGGCGACGGTTTGCAGCGCGATGATCGCCCAAATCGAGCTTCTTCCGCCGAAGACGCGGGTGCCACGCACCAGCATTTCCGAATGAGGGGCACGCAGCGACGCCACCACTACTAGCGGCAACAGTTGTCAACACCGAGTAGGTCATCTGTATCGCTGGCAGAACCCGCTGGAAGCAGGGCGTTAAAGGGGCGGTACCGCGGATTGTGCCACCATTACCAGTAAGTATCAGTAGCAGGAGCTGTGCCTATCGCAATCAGCGGGCCAGCACCGGAAGAAAATACCGACCAAGCGAAGAATCGCCCTCTCCCGAAGACGACGGGGCGATGTTTTTATTTCATTTTTTTTTTTTTTTTCATTTTTTATTCTTTTCTTTTATTTTGCCTTCTTTTTTTCCTGTTCCTTCTCTTTATGCCTTTCTGGTTCTCATGCATCCCCCTGCCCGCCATGGGTGGGCTCTATCGTTTGCTGCGTTTTCGTACGAACTAAAATCATGTTGCTTTTTGTCCTCCGTTTGTGCACTGGAACGGAAGCGGAGTCACGACTAGCCAGGCAGTTTATTTAGAGTGGCAACGTGTCACGTTGCTAAGAACGGAAACCGAGTCACGACTAGCCAGGCAGTTTTGAATTTAGAGTGGCAACGTGTCACGTTGCTACAGAACGGAAACCGAGTCACGACTAGCCAGGCAGTTTTGAATTTAGTGTGGCAACGTGTCACGTTGCTATAGAACGGAAACCGAGTCGCCAGGTGGTATAGCTTTTGGAGTGGCAACGTGTCACTTTGCTATAAAGACAGTCTTCGTTCAGGTGGATAGCGTCACCTCCCCGATGCGAGCAGATTGCCGGCTGGATGCGGGCAACTGCACCTTCGTACCACCGACACCCTCTGGGTGCTTCCAGGTAACCCATGATGTTACTTTGGTCAAGCTCACACTATCCTGAAGCGGTCTTCGTTTCGTACAGTGAAAAAACTCGATCGTCTGCCCAAGATCCTCCAAATCCTCAAGCGAACTTTGACCATCTTGATCCTTGCCTTGCCCGGTTCGTGATCACCACGGAGTGTTGCGACTTCTACAACAAGCACTCCCGACGAGGTGCAGGGGACCAGGTGGCCGTCGCGATCGACAAGATCGAGAAGCAGACGGGACACAGTGTTGAGCACATACCATTCTGAGCACGTTTACGCACCCCCCCCCAACAACAACAACAACAACATGTCCTTCGAAAAAGACTTGATGCTAACATCAGGCAAGCATGTATGAGATGCAGTGTTCAGTCTAGGCGTTAAACTAACCAACCTCCAGCAGGAAAACCACTCGCATACACGTAAACGCGCATATTTTCGTTTTGCAAGATGCCCGAAAGGTACGTGTACCCGTTCGGCGACGGCAAGTCGGACGGTGACAAGACGATGAAGCAGCTGCTCGGAGGGAAGGGCGCGAACCTGTGCGAGATGACCAAGCTCGGCCTGCCCGTGCCCCCAGGGTTCGTGATCACCACGGAGTGCTGCGACTTCTACAACAAGCACTCCGGGAAGTACCCCGACGAGGTGCAGGACCAGGTGGCCGTCGCCATCGACGAGATCGAGAAGCAGATGGGAGTCAGGTTCGGAAACGCGTCGAAGCCGCTGTTGCTCAGCGTGCGCAGCGGGGCTGCTGTCTCCATGCCCGGGATGATGGACACGGTGCTCAACCTCGGGTTGAACGATGTCGTCGTCGCCGCCTTCGCGACCGAAATCAACAACGAGGCGTTCGTTTGGGACTCGTACCGCAGGTTCATCGCGATGTACGCGAACGTCGTCGGAGGGTGCGACATGGAGCCGTTTGAGCACGAGCTCTGGGGGACGAAGAAGCGGCTGGGGATCCAGGCCGACTGCGACATCCCGGTGCGGGAGTTGAAGAGGATATGCGGCGCGTTCAAGAAGCTGTACGAGGGGCAGGTGAAGAAGACGTTCCCGCAGGACCCGAAGACGCAGCTGTGGGAGTCCATCACCGCCGTCTTCCGGTCGTGGAACAACGCGCGCGCCGTCAAGTACAGGTCGCTGAACAGGATCACGGGCCTCAAGGGCACCGCGGTCAACGTGCAGGCCATGGTCTACGGAAACTACAACAACGAGTCCGCTACCGGCGTCTGCTTCTCGAGGAACCCGTCTGACGGTGACCCGCGGTTCTACGGCGAATGGCTGGTCAACGCACAGGGGGAGGACGTCGTGGCCGGGATTCGCACCCCGCAGCAAATCACGAAGGAGGCGTCGGTCGAGTGGGCCCGGAACCACGGCATCCCCGAGCGGAAGAGGGCGACGGAGTTCCCGTCCATGGAGGAGCGCATGCCGCGGTGCTACAAGGAGCTCGTCGACCTGAAGGACCTGCTCGAGAGGCATTACAAGGACATGCAGGACATGGAGTTCACCATCCAAAACGGGAAGCTCTTCTTCCTCCAGACCCGCAGCGGGAAGCGCACGATGCAAGCGGCGGTCCGCATCGCGAAGGACATGGTCAACGAAGGGTTGATCGACAAGAAGGAGGCCATCATGCGCCTCGACTGCGGATCCATCGACCAGCTCCTGCACCCGTACATCGACCCGAAGCAGAAGGTCAAGCAGCTGGCCAAGGGCCTGCCGGCTTCGCCGGGTGCTGGCGTCGGGCAGATCGTGTTCACTGCGCAGGCGGCGGAGGAGTGGAAGGCGGCGGGGAAGAGCGTCATTATGGTCCGCGTCGAGACGTCGCCAGAGGACCTTACCGGCATGGACGCCGCCGTCGGGATCCTGACCGCCCGCGGCGGGATGACCTCGCACGCGGCCGTCGTTGCGCGCGGGATGGGGAAGTGCTGCGTCTGCGGCGTCAACGAGCTCGTCGTCGACTACAAGGCGAAGACCGCGACCCTCGGAGCCAAGACCCTGCGGGAGGGGGACTGGATCTCCCTGAATGGATCGTCGGGGCAGGTCATCGACGGGAAGGTGCCGCTGGTAAAGCCGAGCCTGTCGGGCCCCTTTGGAGACCTGCTGAAGTGGGCGACCGAGGTGAGGCGGTTGGGGGTGCGGGCGAACGCCGACACGCCGAAGGACGCGAAGGTCGCGTTCGATTTCGGCGCCGAAGGCATCGGTCTCTGCAGGACCGAGCACATGTTCTTCGAGGGCAACCGCATCGACGCGGTGCGCGAGATGATCCTCGCGGAGACGGTCCAAGGCAGGAAGAACGCCCTCGAGAAAATCCTGCCGTACCAGGAGCAGGACTTCAAGGGCATCTTCAAGGCCATGAACGGGCTCCCCTGCACCATCCGCCTGCTGGACCCCCCCCTCCACGAGTTCGTTCCCCACGACGACAAGGCCCAGACGTACCTCGCTCAAAAACTCGGTCTCACCAAAGAGTACGTGCACGACCGAGTGCACTCTTTGACCGAAGCCAACCCCATGCTCGGGCACAGAGGCGTTCGCCTCGGCCTGAGCTACCCCGAGATCTACGACACGCAGGTTGAAGCCGTGTTCAGAGCCGCCTGCGACGTCAAGAAAGAAACGGGGCTCGAAATCAAACCCGAGGTCATGATTCCCTTGGTCGGCAAAGTCGAGGAGCTGGCCATCATGAAGAGGAGGGCGATCGCGGTCGCCGAGAAGGTGATGGAAAAGAAAGGAGTGAAGCTGAACTACCTGATCGGGACCATGATTGAGGTCCCGAGGGCCTGCGTGACGGCGGACCAAATCGCGGTGGAGGCCGAGTTCTTTTCGTTCGGCACCAACGATCTGACGCAGATGGGGTGCGGGTTCTCGCGGGATGACTCGGGGAAGTTCTTGAAGGAGTACGTGCAGATGGGCATTTACACCCACGATCCGTTCCAGGTCCTGGACCAGGAGGGTGTGGGGGCGCTGATGGAGATGGCGGTGAAGAAGGGCCGGGCGACTAGGGGGGACCTGAAGTGCGGCATCTGCGGAGAGCACGGGGGAGAGCCGTCGTCGGTCAAATTCTGCCACAGGACCGGGCTCAACTACGTGTCGTGTTCCCCGTACCGTGTCCCGGTCGCCATCATCGCCGCCGCGCAGGCGGCCATCGAGGAAGAGCGGGCCCTCGCCGCCGCCCGCGCCGCCATTGCGCGCTCCTCGAAGCTGTGATCGGAACGCGCCCCCCCCCACCTCCTCTCGTCCGGCTGCAGACACACTCAGGCTCCGCGCTTGATGACGGTCGGTCCATCTTAACGTGTCCGTGGCTTGAAGGACCGAAACACGGCGCAGACGGGACCAGTGCGGTGTTGAGCAGATATCCATTCCAAGCACGTTCGTCTTGCAATATTCCCTCCTCTCCTGTCTGCAGACACTCAGGCTCCGCGCTGGTGATGGTCCGCCTTATGTCCGTGGCTTGAAGGACCGAAACACGGCACGGATGGGACTCGCGCGGTGCTGAGCACATATCCATTCCAAAGCACGTTTTACCATCCCCCTCCTCCCCTCTCCTCTGCGCCTTTTTTCTCTTTTCATCTTCTTTTCGAAGAAGACTTGATGCTGGCACCAAACATGCATGAGAGGCGGACAGCACTGCCGAAACACAACTAAGCATTTCCCCCCCAGTGCACGACGGCATGTCGACCCCGTGGGAGGAAGAAGAAGAAGGAGGGGGAAAGTCGTCGGAAGCACTCCAATTTCGGTTGATTGCCGACAACACGGAGCTCAAGCGAACTTTCACTCGAAAGAACATTTCTGGAACTTGCACCGATAAACGAAGTAGCAGACGATCAGCATCAACTGACCAACGGTGATGAAAATGACATGGCGAAAGTTTCTTGATCTTTTCGTGTACAGGGCATAAACCTCTCTCTGGGTTGTTTCCGCGTTTTTGTTGGCTTCGTTTTCTCTTTCATGTGCGCGCCGTACAAAGGTACTGTTAAAAAAGTCGGGCGAACTTACACTCTGAAAAAAACAAGAGGAAAGAAGGCAATTTCTTTCGACGGCCGCTGGTTTGTTTCCACCAAAACCACGCATTTTTTCTCTTCCTTCTCTCCCCCCGCCTCTTCTTGTGATTCCTCGGCAGGCCGGGAAAGGCGACTACTTTTCTGCTGAAGAAAAGAGTGAAAAGGGAGCTTCTCTTGTCTTGAGAAGCTTTTCACGTATACCGGACCGCACGCCGCGAGGTATATACATGCCTAAGCATGGCGGGTGCACACAAGCCAACGGGTACCGGTTATTGCAAAAGAAAAGAAGACAGAGGGCCAGTCCCTGATGGGCTCCTTCCCAACAGAGAGAGAGTCTCGCATGCCCCTTCCTATTTTTTACCCCTCCCCCCCCCCTTCTTTTTTTTTTTTTGCTTCTTCTCTGTTTGAAAGCTTTTCTTCTCCTCCAAGAAGTGTAAGAAGACTTGATGCTACCGCCTGAACATCAAGCTATATTTTCTCCTCGCTTGCTTCCAGGCGGTCCCGCGGAGTGCTTTTTTCGCGGTGGGGGGTTGACCGGACGCAGGCGGGCGTGGCCGATGAGCAGTGGAGAGAGCGATAAGCTCCTTCAGTTTTCCTTTCTTCTTTAGTGTTCCCTCTCCCCTGTGTGAAAAAAGAGAGTCTCCAGAGATTCACTTCACTGCAAAGTAGTCGGCGGCGAGAGCTGGGGAGAGTACAGGGTAATCGAAAGCAGGGACTTTGATTCGCTGCGACGTGCACGCGCACGTGCCTGCAAACCAAGATTTTAGAGCCACGATACGGTGTATCATACACGCATGTGCTTTTTTGGGTGGATGGTGGCCACGCGACGGGTCGGATTGCTGTTAGGTTGGACAAAGAGCCTGCACACTGCCTTGGGCTAAACGCATCAAAAACGAGCTTCATGGCAACCCCTGCTCAACATGCTGCGTGGGGGGCCCAAGACTAAATTCAAAGCGAATTTCTTCTTGGTGTCGGTCGCAACACTTACAAACATGGCTAGCCGTAGTTAAAGTGTATAAGCATACCTACTACCCTGCCTCACAGCCTCAATGGTCAACCGGAGACCCTAAAACACCGAACCTCTAAACCACAATAAACGCCAAAAAAGAAGAAGAAAGATTGATTGATCGCCGGCAACACAAGACAAACGTTTCAAGCACAGGGCGCGGCGCGGAGACTTGCCTTCATCTCTCGAGTCCCGCGTTTTTTCTCTCTCTGCGGCTCAGTCTAAAAAAAGCAGGGAAAGAAAAAGTCGAACGTCACGTCCATTCAGCGCTCTGGGTTTTGTTTCCCGTTCCACCCCACCCACACCGATCCCCTCCTACCCCCCGTTATATTTCTTCTTCCTTTACCCCTTCTCCTAAGCGAATGCGGACTCGAATAGTTCTCTTGCTTCTCTTCCATTCTTTCCACGGAAAGGTCGCGTTGGCAGAAACGGTGAAGATGATAATTGTGAGAACAGGTTTTCTGGAAGATTTCGTCATCTTTCTTCTCACCGGATCAAAAACTTGTCGGAACGCACGCCGGGACCGCCGAGAAAATGGACGAATGATGATCCCAAAGTGAAGAAGTAGCCAATTCCTGGTGAAAACACTAAGGGCGCACCAATCGCGCCATACAGGGTTTTCTGGCGCGGCCTGGCGCGGCTGGCGCAGGAGCCACACTGCCCCGCACGCGTTACTACGGGGGGAAGGGAGTGACCCGTTCTAATACCCGACATCTTCACGGCGTCAGATGTTGACTGTCTCCGGAGCGTCGTTCATCGGGTTGCCGCCGGAAGTTACTACGAGCCTGTGCAGTACTGCCCGCCCGATGAGGAGGTAGCAAGTGTGACGAGAAATCTGGCACTTGGACCGTCTGTTTTGGAAGGGATGCGCGGGAAGATGAAGAAGGTCCTCCAAATCATCCAAACGCGGGACGAGCTCATTCGACAAAGGTCTGCTGCAAAGAACGAGAGTTGCCTTCGGTTCCACCGTTGCCGAACCTGATTGTCAGTGCGTCTAGGTCGAGAAAGACTGTTGTGGAACAAGTCCAAGCAGGGGACCTGGTGGCTGGCAGAAAGAGGAAACGAGAAGGCCTGCTCGCATCGATTCGACTGCACGAAGGAGTGGCCTGCGCTGCCGTGGGCCCGATCGCGCCATTCACGCGGTACCATGGGATTGTCCCAATGACTCCTATCCCAATGGTTCTTTGCCAGCAGAGAAGAAGGCTGTGGGGTGAGGTGCGGACTGGAACGTCCCTCCTCCCGTTTACACTGGCCACACGCGCGGAAGCGCAGCTGGTGAAACAACGTCCTCCTTCAACCAGCTTGCGAGCTCCTTTTCCACCACACCTTGCTCAAGGACACGCCTCCGCGAACCGCCGCGAATCCCAGCGTCGTTTAGACGCTGTGGGAGCTTTTCCGGAAGCTGCTGGGAAGATTCACTGGGAGTGCCACCGCTTGCTGCTTCGTCGGGTACCTTTTTAAACCTTCCTTTGTTCCATTATGCAGCAAGAATTGCGGAATACATCACACTCGCCACGGTCATCTTTTCTGGCAACTCGGTGTCCATAGGGCTGAAGCAAGCCGGCTGATCGCGCTACGAACTTGGCTGACATCCAGCTTGTCGGATGATCCAACGCCCAACTTCACAAAGATACACGAAAAGCGGGTACATGACGGTCTGGAAGGTTGCCCCGAGGAGGCATGAACTTCCCAAGCCATTGCAACTCTGAAAGAGGTTGTCGAGAACTTCGTCAAGATGGTGACGAAGACTGGTGGATGAGGATGAGTGCAAGACAGATGGTACGTTCAGCGAAATGTGCGCCTGTTTTTCGAGGAGCGCTTTTTTCAGAGCCTTTCGCGCGGGCAGATGCTACCACGAGGGAAAAGAAACGAGAGTATTCGTTGCCCCTCCTCCCTTCCAAACTCAGAAAACCCGAAACCTGGAGAAAACATTGCCGAACAAAAATGAAAAAAATCTGGGTGGAGGTCAAATTTTGCTAAGTACACCCAGCGTTTAAATCACGTACACCCCTGCTCTGCGCTGCCAGTAACTGCCAGTAACAGCCAGTAACCGCCAGGTAGACTGCCATGGGACATAAGCTAGAATCAAACGCACCAATTACGGTTGATTATTATTATTATTGGTCACCGTGTGGTCGGTGGGCCAGTTCCCCGTAGTTCCCCCGTAGTTCAACATGGGGGGGGGGGTTTTTTTTTTTTTTTCGTTTCTTGTTTTTTTGCTGAGTGCTTCAGGGATGCAGCCTTGGGTCCAGGAGAGCGTTTCTAAGCTACTTTGCTCTTTTTCGTCACAAAATAAGGACAATTTCGGGTAATTCGAGCGTATCAAGATCAAAGACCCCAGGAGACAAGCCACCTGGTCCAGGCCAAAATCGGTGAATTTCGGGGGGTAATTCCTTTGCGGCGACCACTTTCTGCAGTCGGCCCTGGGCGGAAGAGCTACAAAGGTGCAGTATTTCGGCCCCAACTTGCGCAGAGCGGCCATGCTATGCGTGCCCCGAAGAGGAAGGAATAGGATGAGAAGGAAGGACAGACTGGGAGTCACGGTTTGACAGGTAGTGACAGGATCAGCTGCGGTAAGGAGAGCAGGAAATGTTCTATCAGAGGCCCCGCGCCGGCCGGGTTTCGAAGCGATCGCGGGACCGGAGACCTTCGCGGCGGTCGGAGGAGAGAGGTGGTTCCGGGCGCTGCAGTATTGGCTGGATGGGATGTGCTGGTCGGTGGCGGGTGACGTCTCGATGGCGGAGCTCGCCGTCGACTTTGAAGTGTGCACCAAACTGGATCTTCCGGGCAGTGTCGTAGCGACGACGGACGGGACACCGTTGAGCATGCGTGCGAGGGTACTCTCAACGCCTTTAAACCCGCGGGGATGCGCTGGAGCGAAACGGCGACGGACCGCTTCTGCCAGACAGGAAACTGGAGAAATTAGGGTCGCTGAGAACGATGGGAGCCCCGCCGTGCCTCACGGGGTACGAGATGAGGCCAATCTTCCGTGGTGGTACGGAGACGATGGAAGTGCTCGAGACACAGCTGACGACGGCACGAGTTCAGCGGCGAGGCGTGGGGGATGGATCTTTTCCCGACGTACGGAGGTGGAAAGGCGGAGCGTGCGGCGAGATGGCGGTGTTCAACCTACGGAACACGAAAAGTGGAGTGCCACGAGCACCAGAAAGTGAAGTGCGGCGCGTGAAAGCGCCGGTGCAGCAACCGATGAACCTGGACGAGCAATCGAAGAAGAAGCGAGGCACCAAACGCGCCTGAGCGCGACGATCAAGTCGAGCTAGAGAGGCGAAAGCATGACACATCACGTACGAAGAGATAACCGCGACACCGCAAATCGCCCCAGTATTCTATCCCAAACTATCAGAGGCGGTCGCGGTCGAAGACGGCAACCCGAGGAGTAAGGTTGATAACCAGAATGACAGTCATAATGGCCATGCTGAAGACAAGGTTGCGTTGCAGGAGGAGAAACTGGTGCTTGGCCGAGGATAAGATGGCTATGGCGGCAGGGGCAGAACAGAGAGACAGCGAGTCCTTCTTGTGGGGTAGTCACGCCTTCGCAGTCCCAGGACCTCCGCCCACTTGCATACAGCCGTCGACTGGCCTTTCCCAAGAGGACGAGTTGGAATGCAGGTACCATCTCCGGAGAGCTTCCGGTTTCTCCCAGAGTAGAGGAGCTGATGCAAACGCCTGGGCTTCTGAACGTGATTGCGGATCACCTTCTTGCCCAAACCCAAGAGGGGTTGGAGTGTCGGAATGGCGCGCAAGGAGAGGCCCTGGCTTGTTTGCTTCTTTCGCTGGCGAGAGGGAGACTTCGGACACGGCAAAGCCTTGGGTTCTTCGGGCTCTGCATCTCTGTTCCAGAGATCTTGCCCACAACAACATTAGCCTTGAATGGCATGCTTCGGGTGAGGGCATGCAGTTTATCAAGAAGTAACTTCTTATCAGCTTCCCTTCCATGCAGACACAAGTTGGACTCAAGCACATCCTTTCGTCTATCACCGGACTCTTGATTGCCTTTACCTGCGGGCTGTCCAAGATATCCTGCAGATCTCGATCAGGCCTCTGCCATCCGTCACGATAACGCGATTATTTTCAAGGACCAGTACAAGCACGCAATGGTAGCAACTGAGCTTATCCTTCAGTCCTCTTGGGGAACGTTGAAGGGGGCCCGGTAGCGAGCTTCTACTTAGGTTCCTGCAAGCGTGAGCCAACCGACTTCTGCGAGTCCTACGATAGCGTTCGAGTCTACATTCAAACGAATCCTTCATGCCACGGCGCCACGAAAGCACCACCCCCGACACCCCGAAGGCTCCATTTTTCAAAAGGCTTGGCCCTTCTGTGGAAAGCCCAAGCAAGAGGAACCGTTTTGCTCACTCCAAAGCTCCCGGTTTGGCGCCGGTGCGCGGCGTTTGAAAAAATTCCAGGGCATTAGCTTCCCATTCCAAATTCCGTCAGCTGACGGAATTTGGAAATCCGGGCAGCTCAAAAAATAAAGGTGTAATTCCCCTATATCCTAACACTTGAAATTTTGTTCCCTTATATCCCAATGGGATTGCCTTGGGCAAGGCAATCCCATTGGGATATAAGGGAACAAAATTTGTTGGTTGGGATATAAGGGAACAAAAATTGTTGGACCACAGAGCCTGGCCAGACCAGTCAGTCCGACCAGCCCGGACTGACCAGACAGCCTGGACAGCCTGGACAGCCTGGACAGCCTGACCAGACCGGTAAGTCCGACCAGCCCGGACTGACCAGACAGTCCGACCAGCCTGGACAAACCAGACAGCCTGGACAGCCTGACCAGACCAGTCAGTCCGACCAGCCGGACTGACCAGACAGTCCAACCAGCCTGGGCAAACCAGACAGCCTGGACAGCCTGACCAGACCAGTCAGTCCGACCAGCCCGGAGCCCGGACAGCCTGGACAGACCAGACAGTCCTGGAGCCTGACCAGTCTAGTCCGGCTGACCCAGAGTCCGACCAGCCTGGACTGCCTGACCAGACCAAGCCCTGGCGGTTGGTGCTGCAAGATCAACAGGAAGGGTGGGTCTCTAGGTCCTTGGTTTCTTTCAATGGGAAGAACGGGAACAAAATTAGTTACCCAATGAACAGATGCAGAACCTGTCCTAAGGTTGTTAAAAGTCCACACGAATCACAGGAGGTAGAACATGATTCATGGATTAAGTTTGAAAGTACGAATCACAGGACGTGGAACATGATTCGTAGGACCGCTGAGCACAAAGTTACCAAGTTTTCAAAACACCGCACGGAGCAGGCGCCCGGCAGGCAATAGGCTCGGTCAGGACTGATCCCTCACACCGAAGTGATCACGGGTTGCCTTGTGAGCGTAGATGCGCGGGGCTGAACTCAGGCTGCATGAGTGGGTTTTGTCAGGTAACAATGGCCCTCCACACCGGATCTCAAGAGTAAGCTTCGTTTCCAAAAGTCGTGATCAAGTCTGTATACCCACAGGAGGCGCGAACTTAACGCAAGGACCCTTCAGACGTGGAACGCATTGGTCAGAAAAGCAAACACCGCAACGGAGCAGGCGCCCGGCAGGCATTAGGCTCGGTCAGGACTAGAGCGAATTCCGTTGATCATGGTGCAGATGACTTTACGCAGGACGATGCAATATTACCCCTCCCTTCCCTCTTTGCCCTCCCGAAAAGAAAAGGCGTCGTTGAGCAGAGTGTAAAAAAGGATACGGGTGCACGAGCACGCGGGGCTCATGCAGATGGAAAAAATCGACCAATTTATCCGTAACGTAAAACACGCAAACATGCAAGAAGCTGCAGCGCAACCGGATGCGAAGTAGGGCAGTGCTAAACATGTGCTGACTGCTCCAGAATTGAAATTGCTGGTGCTGGTCCTGCTGTCAATCTTGTTACGACGGTTGCTTCCTCTTCCTCTGGCCGCATGACCACAAGAGCCGAAGTGGCAGTGAAATTTGAGAAATTGAAACCTCATTTTGGAGGTAAACGCAGCCTCAGATTTGGAATTTTTTTGTTTCAACGGCACCAAACGCCCCCGAATAGTCACTTTGACCCCCCGGGAAAAATTTTTTAAAGGGGTCCCCCAAAAACTAACCTGGCGAGAACTTGGTGTCGGTCACAAATTGTTTCGAACCTGACTCGCCAAAGCGACCAAGTAAGGTGTACACGAAAGAAGCCATGCATGCCCCCCCAAACCCACCCGTAATAGCTTTAAAAGAACCCATTCGACGAAAGTCACCCGGAGACTCCAAAATCCCGGATTCTCAAGCGAACTATAACTCTAAAAATTGTCATGACCATAAATTTTGTTCCCTTATATCCCAATGGGACAACAAATTTTGTTCCCTTATATCCCAACCAACAAATTTTGTTCCCTTATATCCCAATGAGATTGCCTTGCCCAAGGTAATCCCATTGGGATATAAGGGAACAAAATTTGTTGTCCCATTGGGATATAAGGGAACAAAATTTGAAGTGGTGGGATATAAGGGAAATTCACCAAAAATATAAGAGTGAAATGTCGTACATGTCCGACATAGTTTCAAAAGTTGTCGTACATGTCCGACATAGTTTCAAAAGTTGTCTTATATGTCCGACACAGTTTCAAAAGTTGTCTTATATGTCCGACATAGTTTCAAAGTTGTCTTATATGTCCGACAAAGTTGCACAGTTGTCTTATATGTCCGACATAGTTTTGGATGTCCGACAAAGTTTCAAAAGTTGTCTTATATGTCCGACAAAGTTGCACAGTTGTCTTATATGTCCGACATAGTTTTGCGACTACATGTCCGACATAGTTTCATTAGTTGTCTTATATGTCCGACATAGTTTCAAAAGTTGTCGTAGGTGTCCGACATAATTTCAAAGTTGTCTTGCATGTTTGACAAAGTTTCAGAAGTTGTCTTACATGTCCGACATAGTTTCAGAAGTTGTCTTACACGTCCACGGCATAGTTCTCGGAGAACAGCGTAGCAAGCACCTTCTCGTCCGCCACTATTTCATTTGCAGCCGCCTTGCTCCGCCCGAGCTGTTCGAGAAGAACGGGCATCGTTGAAGGTTCTTCAGGACATCAATGAGGTTGAAGAATGGGGGTGATTACCAGGCCTTTTCGCGCAGGCTCTGGGGGTGACGCCTCACTTGACTGGTGTCTTTAAACGAGGGGTCGCGGACCGTGAAAAAATGAGGACGCGTCACCAAAAAAACAGTAAAACGATGAGGGGTGGAAATCGCTTTTCGGCATCGGCATCCGAGCATTAGGAGACGGGGAAAAACTGATTCAGCTTTACTAGACACTGGGTGATTTCTGTCTGAGGGGGTCAATGTGGTTTCGGTTCCGCATCTACGACTACATGGCCAACTGTACGACAGAGCGATGATTCTGCTTGATGCCCTGCAGCAGGCGAGTGCGTCGTCACCAACCAGTACTGCCCCTGGTCATCAAGGGGAGGGATGGATGTGACCGTGCTTCCTGGTGGCACTGTGTTCGTCAGCTTCCCACTGAACGTTCCCCCTTGTACCAATCTTGCATGTGAAGACGGCGAGTTGAACCTTGAAGGCGCGGTTGGTGAAAGTTTCACCCCCGCTCTTACTATGGCTTCGCGCAGCTGACGGAAATAAGTTTCACCCACCACAACCTGTCCCGCTGGCCGCACCAGAGCTTCGTCCGTGCGTTCTGGCCTGTGCTTCATTGCGACAACCAGTCCATTCACTTCCTCTTTGTGCTGGGCGGTGTAGGCCATAATCCTGGCGGCGTCTTCCTCGTTCTCAAATGGAACCTCGTCCACTGTAACGAGTAGATCCATTTCTCACTGCAGAACAGATACAGAGGCCACCCCTGCCTGTGACCAGTGACAAGGGTAGCCAGGTCGGCCGTGGGGTGTTTGGGGGTTTGTTTGCTTTGATGGCTATTTTGCGGTCCAGTCGCCCACGTGTCAACGTAAAAACTCATTCTCGATTCGATACTCGAACTCAACTTTTGTGGTACATAATTTGGTTCCAAAAGCAGTCGAACTCAACTTTTGTCGTAATGTGGTTCAAAAGCAGGTTCAGAAGGTACGTGGTTCAGGGCGTGCGTAAGCAAAGTGATAGGATAGCTGGAGAAGTCTACAGAAGGTGGTGAGGGTCATGACTGTGTTCGTTTGGCATACTTGTACCCCGCCTTAAAAAAAAGCGGGATCCCCGCTTTTCTTTTCTTTTTTCCCAAATCTGGAAAAAGCGGGGGGAAAGCGGGCAAAAGCGGGGAAAAAGCGGGTAATTCAATACTCGCCTACCTCATCGTCACACTCTCCCGCCGAGTTTCGGAGCCAAACACTGCGTGATGTCGCCGTTGATGAGGAGTTTGCCCTGCGAGAGCTCGTTCGGGGTCAGCCTCGTACTCAGGGTTGAAACCCCCGAGCGACCCCAGTTACAAGCAGGGCATGTATTCAGAATGCCCGTGCGCAGCTGCGGAAGTCGCAGCCGAAGTCGCTTCGGTTTCATAGCCGTCACTGTCGCTGCCAGCCGAAGGAACGGCTTTCGGGGCGACTCTGCCTTGCTTCCCGTTTTCACACTTCTTCGGGGCGACCTTCTTGGCCACGGGGGAAAGGTTGCGTGTGCGTCGCCGACCCCCCCAGTTCGGGAAAAGGGGTCATGCCCAATATAGGAAAGGGGGTCCGGGCCCGTCCGAACCGAATGTCCCCGGCACCGCGCTTGGTCTGTGCAGGCATCTCTTTTTCGGAAGCATGCCTGATCTACGACCCGAGGACCTCCGAGCCTCCCCGACAGGTGTGGACGACCTGTTCGCCCATATTCGTCCAGAATTGTGTTGTCTGATCCCCCGCTTTTTTCCCCGCTTCCCCCGCTTTTTTTAAAGGCGGGGTACAAGTATGGTTTGTTCTGCCAGAAGGACAGATGGTGAGTAACCTACAAGTATATACGACAACTTCTGAGACGTTCTGGCCTGCAGACACGAATTGCATTCCTCGGACAGCAGGTCGACTTCTTCGGCTTCGTCTCTGTCGTCGTCGTCGGGAGTTTCTGCTCTTCGTATTGTCTGACGAGAACTGCCTAGAAGAAGTTTCTGCTCTTCGTATTGTCTGACGAGAACTGCCGAGAAGAAAAGGAGAAGTAAGAACACGTCTTTGTAACTGATAGCACTAGCGCAAGGGAATGTTGAGTGACTGCCTTAACCCGGGGAAACGAGCTTGGGCGAGGTCACCGGGGGGTTAGGGAGGGTGGGAAAACTTGAACTTTCTTTGAACCAACCACACCCTGAAGGCTGTGTGAAGTTCTCTGATCGACTTTTCGTGGTACAACTCCCTCAGTGAAACTGTGAAAGTCTTCGTCGGCGCCTCTTGTGGCAATCCTGGCGGGTAAGCCCATGAAGGTATACCAAAGTTATCGGACATATAAGACAACTCTTTAAACAATGTCGGACATGTAAGACAACTTTTTGAAAGTATCTCGGACATGTAAGAGAGCACAGATTTTTTCCTGAGCGGGCCACCAGCCCACCATTTATAGGGGGGGGTGGGGGACCCACCATTTCCCCCCAGGAGGGTCCGGTTTTCCAGAATTCTGGAATCACTCCGGATGGTGTTCTCCGCGAGTTTTTCAGAAGTCTTTCAGATATACCGCCAAAAAACATGAAAAACAGGGGGGTGCGGGGGGCCACGCCCCCCCGCCCAAACGGTACGGGTTTTCTAACAAACTTTTCAACCCCATTTCAACAATCCTGTTGGTGTTTCTCACTTCGAAATCTACAGCTAGACCACTTTTCAGACAACAAAAACTGGGGTTGTCCCACATTTTTGGGTCACCAATACTGACGTTTGAGGGTTGTCCCACTTTTTCGGATCACTAAAACTGACGTTTGAGGGTTGTCCCACTTTTTTGGATCACTAAAACGGACGTTTGAGGGTTGTCCCACTTTTTTGGATCACCAATACTGACGTTTGAGGGTTGTCCCACTTTTTTTGATCAACAAAACTGACGTTTGAGCGTTGTCCCACTTTTTTGGATCACCAATACTCACGTTTGAGGGTTGTCCCACTTTTTTGGATCACTAAACGGACGTTTGAGGGTTGTCCCACTTTTTTGGATCACCAATACTGACGTTTGAGGGTTGTCCCACTTTTTTCGATCACCAATACTGACGTTTGAGGGTTGTCCCACATTTTTGTGGTCACCAATACTGACGGAGTTTCTGCTCTTCGTATTGTCTGACGAGAACTGCCGAGAAGAAAAGGAGAAGTAAGAACACGTCTTTGTAACTGATAGCCTAGCGCAAGGGAATGTTGAGTGACTGCCTTAACCCGGGGAAATGAGCTTGGGCGAGGTCACCTTGGTGGGAGGGTTGTCCCACTTTTTTGGATCACTAAAACGGACGTTTGAGGGTTGTCCTACTTTTTTGGATCACCAATACTGACGTTTGAGGGTTGTCCCACTTTTTTTGATCAACAAAACTGACGTTTGAGCGTTGTCCCACTTTCTTGGATCACCAATACTCACGTTTGAGGGTTGTCCCACTTTTTTGGATCACTAAAACTGACGTTTGAGGGTTGTCCCACTTTTTTGGATCACCAATACTGACGTTTGAGGGTTGTCCCACTTTTTTGGATCACCAATACTGACGTTTGAGGGTTGTCCCACTTTTTTGGATCACCAATACTGACGTTTGAGGGTTGTCCCACTTTTTTCGATCACCAATACTGACGTTTGAGGGTTGTCCCACATTTTTGTGGTCACCAATACTGACGGAGTTTCTGCTCTTCGTATTGTCTGACGAGAACTGCCGAGAAGAAAAGGAGAAGTAAGAACACGTCTTTGTAACTGATAGCCTAGCGCAAGGGAATGTTGAGTGACTGCCTTAACCCGGGGAAATGAGCTTGGGCGAGGTCACCTTGGTGGGAGGGTTGTCCCACTTTTTTGGATCACTAAAACGGACGTTTGAGGGTTGTCCCACTTTTTTGGATCACCAATACTGACGTTTGAGGGTTGTCCCACTTTTTTGGATCACTAAAACTGACGTTTGAGGGTTGTCCCACTTTTTTGGATCACCAATACTGACGTTTGAGGGTTGTCCCACTTTTTCCGATCACCAATACTGACGTTTGAGGGTTGTCCCACTTTTTTCGATCACCAATACTGACGTTTGAGGGTTGTCCCACATTTTTGTGGTCACCAATACTGACGGAGTTTCTGCTCTTCGTATTGTCTGACGAGAACTGCCGAGAAGAAAAGGAGAAGTAAGAACACGTCTTTGTAACTGATAGCCTAGCGCAAGGGAATGTTGAGTGACTGCCTTAACCCGGGGAAATGAGCTTGGGCGAGGTCACCTTGGTGGGAGGGTTGTCCCACTTTTTTGGATCACTAAAACGGACGTTTGAGGGTTGTCCTACTTTTTTGGATCACCAATACTGACGTTTGAGGGTTGTCCCACTTTTTTTGATCAACAAAACTGACGTTTGAGCGTTGTCCCACTTTCTTGGATCACCAATACTCACGTTTGAGGGTTGTCCCACTTTTTTGGATCACTAAAACTGACGTTTGAGGGTTGTCCCACTTTTTTGGATCACTAAAACTGACGTTTGAGGGTTGTCCCACTTTTTTGGATCACCAAAACTGACGTTTGAGGGTTGTCCCACTTTTTTGATCACCAATACTGACGTTTGAGGGTTGTCCCACTTTTTTGGATCACCAATACTGACGTTTGAGGGTTGTCCCACTTTTTTGGATCACCAATACTGACGTTTGAGGGTTGTCCCACTTTTTTGGATCACTAAAACGGACGTTTGAGGGTTGTCCCACTTTTTTGGATCACCAATACTGACGTTTGAGGGTTGTCCCACTTTTTTCGATCACCAATACTGACGTTTGAGGGTTGTCCCACATTTTTGTGGTCACCAATACTGACGGAGTTTCTGCTCTTCGTATTGTCTGACGAGAACTGCCGAGAAGAAAAGGAGAAGTAAGAACACGTCTTTGTAACTGATAGCCTAGCGCAAGGGAATGTTGAGTGACTGCCTTAACCCTGGGAAACGAGCTTGGGCGAGGTCACCTTGGTGGGAGGGTTGTCCCACTTTTTTGGATCACTAAAACGGACGTTTGAGGGTTGTCCCACTTTTTTGGATCACCAATACTGACGTTTGAGGGTTGTCCCACTTTTTTCGATCACCAATACTGACGTTTGAGGGTTGTCCCACATTTTTGTGGTCACCAATACTGACGGAGTTTCTGCTCTTCGTATTGTCTGACGAGAACTGCCGAGAAGAAAAGGAGAAGTAAGAACACGTCACGTCTTTGTAACTGATAGCCTAGCGCAAGGGAATGTTGAGTGACTGCCTTAACCCGGGGAAATGAGCTTGGGCGAGGTCACCTTGGTGGGAGGGTTGTCCCACTTTTTTGGATCACTAAAACGGACGTTTGAGGGTTGTCCCACTTTTTTGGATCACCAATACTGACGTTTGAGGGTTGTCCCACTTTTTTCGATCACCAAAACTGACGTTTGAGGGTTGTCCCACTTTTTTGGATCACCAATACTGACGTTTGAGGGTTGTCCCACTTTTTTGGATCACTAAAACTGACGTTTGAGGGTTGTCCCACTTTTTTGGATCACCAATACTGACGTTTGAGGGTTGTCCCACTTTTTTGGATCACCAATACTGACGTTTGAGGGTTGTCCCACTTTTTTGGATCACCAATACTGACGTTTGAGGGTTGTCCCACTTTTTTTGATCAACAAAACTGACGTTTGAGGGTTGTCCCACTTTTTTGGATCACCAATACTCACGTTTGAGGGTTGTCCCACTTTTTTGGATCACTAAAACTGACGTTTGAGGGTTGTCCCACTTTTTTGGATGACCAATACTGACGTTTGAGGGTTGTCCCACTTTTTTGGGTCACCAATACTGACGTTTGAGGGTTGTCCCACTTTTTTGGGTCACCAATACTGACGTTTGAGGGGAGTTTCTGCTCTTCGTATTGTCTGACGAGAACTGCCTAGAAGAAAGGGAGAAGTAAGAACACGTCTTTGTAACTGATATCACTAGCGCAAGGGAATGTTGAGTGACTGCCTTAACCCGGGGAAACGAGCTTGGGCGAGGTCACCGGGGGGTTAGGGAGGGTGGGAAAACTTGACTGTTTCTTTGAACCAACCACACCCTGAAGGCTGTGTAGAGTTCTCTAATCGACTTTCGTGGTGCATCAACTCCCTCAGTGAAACTGTGAGAGTTTCTGCTCTTCGTATTGTCTGACGAGAACTGCCTAGAAGAAAGGGAGAAGTAAGAACACGTCTTTGTAACTGATATCACTAGCGCAAGGGAATGTTGAGTGACTGCCTTAACCCGGGGAAACGAGCTTGGGCGAGGTCACCGGGGGGTTAGGGAGGGTGGGAAAACTTGACTGTTTCTTTGAACCAACCACACCCTGAAGGCTGTGTAGAGTTCTCTAATCGACTTTCGTGGTGCATCAACTCCCTCAGTGAAACTGTGAGAGTTTCTGCTCTTCGTATTGTCTGACGAGAACTGCCTAGAAGAAAGGGAGAAGTAAGAACACGTCTTTGTAACTGATATCACTAGCGCAAGGGAATGTTGAGTGACTGCCTTAACCCGGGGAAACGAGCTTGGGCGAGGTCACCTTCCATCCACCACAACGCCAGTGAGAAACTGCCTCACCGCAAGTACAATTGAATCGAGCGCATCAGCGCCAATCATGGTCAGCGGTACGCGTGATGGCAAGTCCGCAGGGTTGCCTTCACTCCTGACCCATCGCACGGAAAGAGCACAGTTTAAGGAACGCACGCGTTCCAATCCTCTGACTACCGCGTTGTTCAACACGGCACTCTTCAAACAGGCACCCTTTCGGGCAACCCCTTTCACCGTGGTATTATCAACTACGACATCCACTCTTCCCCCTTTGATTGAGACTGGAAGAGCAAGGATAACCAGGTTAAATGCAATGGCCTCCAGCTCGTTGATATGCAGCGAGCTCTCCGCAGCATTCCACGACCCTCCTAAGACGGTCACTTCCATCGTCCGCGAATCCACAAGGACACCGCCCCAGCCTTTCTTGCTCGCGTCCACGAAGGCCGTGATGCGCGGGGACTGTTGCAGAACGGGGATGGCCCTCGGCTTTAACACCGAGTCAATCCACTCTTGAAGGGACAATCGCACACAGGGAGACACCTCCACCGTATCAGAGGGGAGTCGTGCACCCCGGTTCAACGAATTCGTAACGCGCCGAAAGAATTTAAGCGCAAACCAAAAAGAGCCTGGAAAGATTCCAGCGACTGCAGAGGCATGCAGCAAACGACCACCAAGAGTTTCGAGCTCGGAGGCCCGCATTGTTGGCGACGACTTCAGCGTGTAACGCGCTTCCATAAGCTTCCGGCGTAGCTTCCGCGAGACTGCAACACGGTGAGCAACATGGTCCCAATCGACCCCGATGAACTCATACCGCGTGGCCGCCGTCTGCGAGTCGGAGGGCTTCCACGTCAGATCGCAATCAGCGGCGGTCTGGTCCAGCCTTCGGGTCGCGAGCTGCACCGCCGACCTTTTCCCGGCATATCGGATGTTGTCGACCCATATATCGACGGTGACATCCCGCTCGGCAAACTGCGGTAGCACGTAATCCGCGTGCCCGCCCGCCACGGCTGCCAGCGTGTGCATTATCTCAGGTGCACACGAATGTCCCATGGGAAGCCGCAGAAGTTCCCACCAACCGCCACCGGAATCAGCGAAGCGGAAGAGGTGACGCGACTCCGGTGGAATCTCGATCGCGTAAAAGCCGGTCTTGAAATCGCGGGTCGAACCACACTCTTCACGGCTTGCCCCCAGATACGCCGAAACGTGTCCGAGAGGCACATGCGCCTCGTACCCCCGCTCGTGAGCGGCCCGGTTGCCGTCCACTGTCCACAATATGAAGCGCTGTCGCAGCGCCCCGTCCTTCTCTTCCAAGACGGTAAAAGGAACCGAAGCGAACGGGCCGGGACCGGTCGAACTGCGGGCAATCCCGTTGTCGGCAAGCAAAGACGCATGTTCAGGACGAAGGGTTGAGGGTGAACCGATTACCGTCTCGGTTTCAACACGAGGGAAGAACGTTGTTTGCCACGTATCGTCAAAGCGGCGGAGAGCCGCTTCGTTCATCCGCGCGCGCAGCTTGTCGACCGACATCGGCTTGATCGGCGCGACGTGCAACGGCGAGGCACGCTCCTCCTTGCTACGCGGCAGACGCGTCGAACCGCCTCGTCGGGTGACGGAGTGGAAATGACCACTGCGGAGGTATCCCGTCACAAGTGCCTCGTCACCTTGCCGGTCTCGAGTGCCCTGGCAAGGTCCACGTCGCCCCCGGCGTACCGGAGTGTGGTCCTCGAAAGCGTCCCGGGACCTCCCTCCTCCTCGTGCTTCGTCAGCCGATCGACGAGGTGCGGCGACAGCTTGCCGCTGGTCAGCAACGGCAAGAGGTGCTTCACTGCGCCGCGTTTGATCGAGTGCGCGGTGTACCCCTGCATCTGCACCGACTGACCCCACAGAGAGTCCAACGCCGACGTCGTCAGCCTTGTCAGGGGTGCGAAGGGTGCGCACTTCCTGAACAACATGGCGATCTCCGTCGTCAACGGCCCCTGGATCACCGCGAACCGCGACGCCTTGAAAGGATCGTGCGTCCGCCCCTTCGGCGTCTGGAACCAGTCCACGATCACCTCCTTCTGCGTCACCAAGAGGAACTGGGCGGACGAAAGATCCGCCACCTCCGCCCAACGGGATGCCGTCTTCCACGCGACGAGGAGGGCAAGATGAACGGACGGCTGCTGCAGCCTGGCGTGAGACACGAGCTTCTGCTTCTCGAGCGGCGTCGCTTGGCTGTCCGGGATAGCCGCACCGCCACCGCGCAGGGCCTTGGCCAAAACTCTCAGGGGGTGATTCTCGAACCCCATCGCCCCAAACGAGGCCGAGAGGGCCTTGGTGTAGGCCAGCTGTCCCTGGGGCCGAATACCGGTCGCCGCCACAAAAAGACACGCCGAGTCCGCAGTCATGCCCAGCCCGCGTGCCGATGTCCATGCAAGCATCCGCCGCCACAAGTTCCGGCGCTCTTGCGTTGTCGATCGAGCCCACATATCCGCCACAGCCGACGACATCCTCATGCGTGCCATTTCCAAAGAAACCGCATTCTCCTTGGTTTGACCTGTACGGGTCGTACCGCCAGACGTGATGAGGCGGTACACTGCCCGGCCTATCTCCGACGAAGGGATCAGTTCGGTTCTCGGCGCGCCGGAAGTCGACAGTAGGGAGGGGCTGGATCGGATGCGCTTGGGTGGTTGGGTCGGTGTTGGTCGACGCGTCGACGAATCGATTGTGTGTGCCGACGGGGGATGAGGTTGCATTCGGCGCACTGCCACGACAGCCGGCGGGGGGGGAAGCCGGGGTCGATATTCCATTAGGAATGTTGGGGACGGTCGCGACGGAGCGCTTACCGCCCTTGGAGAGAACCTCATAAACGTTCGGGGAGGTTCTGGGCAGAGTGGCTTTGGAACTGGCGTCATCAACACAGGCCGGGGGTCGGCCAGTCATTTTCCCCCGGCCTTGGCGTTTCCCGTCCGCGGCTTAAACGCCATCTTTTTGGCGGGGCCGTGTTTCTCCTTCTTGGAGTCGAGAACCGCCTCGGCCTTGTCGAGGGCGTCTTCCGCCTGGGTCCCTATCTGCCGGAGCAGGTCGCGCCGGCTGTGTCCCTTCTCGACGTAGAGGCGTTGCATCCTCACGGCCGTCAGCAGGTCGTTGCCCAACCTCAATTGGTCCGGGCTCTGCAACCAGCCGACCGTTGCCGACACCGAGAGAACCCAGCTCCGCAACATGTTGAAGTTAGACTCCAAAAGTTCGCCGCCAGCGAGGTGGGTCCTCCCACACACGTACGCCACCTCCAAATCACGAACGAGGCCCTCCGGGTCGCCCTCGATCGCGTTCGCCAGCGACTGCACGTCCTTCGCCTCCTTGACGAACACCCGCGGAGCGACAGCCACCGGCTGCCCAACTGTCGCCACCGGCGCGTCCATTGGCGCGTCCGCCTCCATCGGTGTCGCCGACGTAGGCAGCGCGGCCGCCGAGGCTACCGCGGGCGACGGCTGGTGCGAAATGCCCATCAGCTGCGTCTGCATCTGCTGCAGCACCTGCATCATGTGCGCTTGTTGCTGTTGTTGCGCCCGCATTTCCCGCTGCTGCGCCTGCATCTGCTCCTGCTGCTGCATGACCATCCGCTGCAGCTGGTCCTGCATCGATGCGCCCGCGGATGCCGTCACCGGAGGCGCCACCGACGCAGACGGGACCGCTGCAGAGGGAACAGACGCAGAAGAAACCGGCTGCCCCGCTCCGCTACCCTCGACCGGGGCCTGGATAAGACTCGCCAGTGAAGGCGGGGGTACATCAAATTTTCCGACAATCTTCTTAACAGCTAGTGA